>CM056632.1:36279367-36294367 GCA_029816415.1 Melastoma malabathricum subsp. normale
ATTTCTACCACATTCCTACACCCTTTCAAGGTGGGAATGTGGCTACAAATCTTCACGTTATAACTCCTTTCCTACAGCCCCTCATTGAGCTCAAGTAACACTCATAATTATTGCCCGTTTCAACCGAATGACACTCCATTCGGTCTCACCTCCCATCCACCCCCGAGCATAACTTTTTCGTGCTTTTCTAGCACGAGGGACAGCCCTTCTAGGCTTCCATTCCGGCCTTACGACGCCGCATAATTTCCAGCCCTTAGCCGATTTAATTTCCATGGCCAAAGCCACGCGATTCCGCTCTTAGAGCGCGAGGTGGAGCGCAGCCACCACGGGGCTCGACGCTCCCCTATTCCACACTTTAACTTCACTCATTTCCAGCCCCTAAGGACCGCAATCATTCCCCTCAAGGCTCGCCCCAAGCGCAGCCTTTCGGTAAGCCAACAACCACACGCATACACATACTCAACATAGAGGGGTTCGGATGGCTTCCCTCACCTTTAAGGGTTCGGCCACCCTCTAACCCTCTCCAAACCACTTCCAATTCACAGCCCAACTACATATAGTATTCTCAACAGCATGCACCACAACTAAGCTTAAAAGCGGAGATAGGTTGTAGGGGTTACCGTCCGGTTGCACCTCGACACAAATTAGTAAGCTCCGCCCTTCTTTGTACTACTTCAGCCCGTGAAGGTGACCTTCCTTCGGCCCTTAGCTTCTCACACCTTCGACGCCTAGCTCTTCTTGCCCTTGGATCCACTTTTGTGGATTGAACACCTCACTTTCTCCCCTGTTCTTCTTGGCCGAAAGCTTTCCCCCAAGCTCTCCTCTCCCTTTTCCCTTCTTTTTCCCAAAGTGTTTTTGATGTATATCCCTCACTCCCCCTAGGAGAAGACAAACTTTCCTCCTTTAATAGGAGTTCACCGCCTCAATCACACTCATAAGAAATCCCACATCCTCATCCATTAGTAATTAAGGTCCAAATTACCATCATTCTAATTTGGACTCTTCTAACATTATTATATTAATATATTTAGTCGACTACTCATTGTCCCTTGGGCGACATGGGTACGCTCATTCATCGCTTAGCTCAGGGGTCGTCTATCTATTGTTCACAAGTCGCGCCCCTCCCAAACGTCGCGCACACTCACTAGTCGCCCCTTAGGGGCAATGCGACTTCGCTTGTCCAGTGCTAAGCCATCGCCCGTTGGGCAATGCGAGGGTCGATCTCCCCTCACCCCCTGGGCGATATGGGGGTCGATTCTAATTTATTCAGCTTCTTTGAAGCTCTTGGCTTGGTCGACTAATTATTGCTCAATCGCTGATGATGTCAAGTCGCACCTCCTTAAGTCGCATCGACTTGCATCCCGCGTTAGTCGCACATACTGAATCGCAGTCATTGCTCAGTCGCTGATGATGTCAAGTCGCACCTCCTTAAGTCGCATCGACTTGCATCCCGCGTTAGTCGCACATACTGAATCGCAGTCATTGCTCAGTCGCTGATGATGTCAAGTCGCACCTCCTTAAGTCGCATCGACTTGCATCCCGCGTTAGTCGCACATACTGAATCGCAGTCATTGCTCAGTCGCTGATGATGTCAAGTCGCACCTCCTTAAGTCGCATCGACTTGCATCCCGCGTCGACTGGCACGTCTTTGCGTCACGTCGACTTGCATCTCGCGTCGACTTGCGTCTCCTTGCTTCGCGATCGTAGTTCAGTCGCAAGCGAGCAAGGTGACGCCTCCCTTGCTGCGCGTCGACGGGGATAACCTGTCCTCACACTTGCCTGGGGTTGTCTATCCACCATTAATCCATCACATGTCTAACGTCCATACCCTTAGACACACGTCATTTATACTCAAATCTACATAAGTCATTGTCATTCATCCTCAAACTCATCACATATACCTTAATTTCGAGAGTGTAAAATTTTGGGTCGTTACAGTGGGTCGGGGGGAGGCCGTGGAGCACCTCCTGTAACGACCCAGAATTTCACGAATAAAATAGGTGAGCGATGGACGCTTAAGAGGGGTTGACGCGCATAAGCGAGTAGGGGTGTGCGCGCGGGTAAAGCGGCACGACCAAGGGGCACGGGATGCCCAAAAATGAGGGTCCTCGGATCGGCCCAGGACTAGTTTAGACGGATAAAGGATGGGAAATAAAGGTCTAAAGTGGGTGTCGGATTTCGGAGATCGGCCCTAGATTGGTTAACATGAGGGTTGGTGCCGGTTGGGGTTGTGGGCGACGGCCGCTGCCTAAGGGGCGAGGGCTGTCGACCCTGGCACGCCCAGAACTCAATCCGTGAAGAGAGAGAAACGCCCAAGGGGTCGGTCGGGTAGAGAGAGAAACCCGATCACGGGTGCCCCTTGGTGGACGATGGAAAACCATCCCCCCGCTGCCCATGGGCGATGTGTGGGCGGCAGGTGGGTGATGGATGGGCATCCCATGGGCGACGCATGGGCGACCCATGGGTGATAGGTGGGCGACGCGGAGGGCGGTGCGTGGGCGATGGAGGGGCGACGGACGCGACCCCTAGGCATGCCCACGACGCTCCGAGGGTCAGCCCCGGGGGTCGATTCGGCCGAAAAATGGCCCGACCCGGAATCGAAATTAGATGCTTCGGGGACCTTAAGAAGGTCATTAGGAAGCCATCCGTGTGTGTCGGATTTTTAAGACGGCGCCTAGATCTTAAGATAACCGCGGGCGAAGCGGTAAAGGTAGGGGTAGTATGGAAGGGGGGATCGGTCGACCCCCTCTACGCCCAAAGGGGGACCCCCTTCGCCAGGGGAGGATCCCCCTCGCATGAAAGAGGAGAACCCCTCCGTCCGGAGGGGGAGACGCAAGTGGGGCCCCCTTCGTCAAGGGGGGAGATGACGGGGCAAGTTAGTGCCCACGTGGAAGGGGAGGCTTAGGTGGCCTTGAGAGCCCCTCTCCCATTAGTCTTAATAGTATGGATAGCCACGTAAGCAACTCCCCACCGTCGGATCGTAACTTAAGAAGGAAGGGCCAAGTATGGGCCGTTGGATGAGATTGTGTGAGGGGGAGAAAACACACCCCTTGGTGTGAAAGAAAATAAAAGAATAAAATAAGGGGGGTGGTACTTGGAAGAGGTAGGGGCCCCCATGTGAGAGGGGGGGAGACGGAGACAAAAGGGGAAGGGGGGGATCCGGATGATCCCCACCCCCATTCATTCCCCACATCTACGCAACCCCCAAGGGGGAGAGAGAAAAGGAGAAAAAGAGGAAAAAGGGGAAAAAGGAAGAAAGGAAGAGAAAGGAGGGGGGGACGGCCGAGGCCCTTGGAAGAGGAAACAAGGGCGGCGTCGAGGATCCCCACGCGAGGAAGGTTGGCGCCAAGCTAGCCCACAACCGAGGGCCGTGCTAAGGCAACCCTCGGGGGCGGAAGCCACGGGGAAAAGGCTTGGATCGGCCCGGCTTTACGCCGAGGCGCCGAAAAGGTAACCCCCCACACCTCGGCACCTTTTCATTAGTTGGGGTTCGCTGAATGTGTGGTTGGATGAGTTCGGAAAGGAGGAAAGGAAAAGAGGAAAGAAAAGGGGTACCAAGATAGGGAGGCTAGCACGAGCTCCCTTGAGGTGACGCCCGGAATACGCTCGTGGAGCGAGAAAGGAATGAGCCCGTGGGGCTGGAAAGTGTTGGGAGGGGCCAAGAGAGGGAGGCTACGGATAAGCTCCCTTGAGGTCGGACCCGTATAAACGCTCGTGGAGCGAGGAATGCGAGACGAGGTCTCGGTAAGGAATAAGCCATGAGGGCTGGAATGTGAACGACCATGAAAGGGTCGGGAAATAGCCGGAAGGGCTGGAAAAATGGGAGGGACCAAGATAGGGAGGTCGGGTGGAACCCCCTTGAGGTCGGACCCGAGTAAGTGCTTGAAAATCGGGAATCCGAGAGGTTGATGCCTCGGAAAATGAATCAGCCAAGGGCTGAAGGTTATGGGGAGTTATGAGACCCCAAGTGGGTGGAAATGGGCTAGAAAAAGAGGGAGGATCCGAGGAGGGGAAGGCACGGGAGAGCCTCCTCCGAGGATGGACCCGAATACGCGGTCGTAGAACGAAACGCGCGAGACGGGGTCTCGGAAGCGTGTGCGGCCTAAGGGCTGGAATGGATTGGGAAAAATGCAGCCTTAGGGCTGGAAAAGAGGGAGGATCCGAGGAGGGGAAGGCACGGGAGAGCCTCCTCCGAGGATGGACCCGAGTAAGCGCTCGTAGAGCGAAGGGTGCGAGACGGGTGTCTCGGCACGTGCGTGGCCAAGGGGCTGGAAAACGTGAGGCGTGGACCTCGAGAATAGGCGGCCCTTGGGGCTGGGAAATTAGGGAACCGAGGAGGGTGAGGCAAGGAGAAGCCCCCTCAAGGTTGTACCCATGATAACGCTCGTAGAGCGAGAGTCCGCGAGAATGGCGTCTCGCAAGGACTAGGATGGATGGCTGGAAAAGTGGGGGCTGAACGGAGTCCCTAGGGGGCCTAGGATGGGCTGCCCTCCGTGCAAAAAGGGCACGAGAAAATATGCTCGGGGGTGGACGGGAGGTTGAGCTAAGTAAAGTCCGGGAAGTCGGACTCGGTTGTGCGCTAGAAAAGCAGGAACCGTGAGGCAAGGCCTCGGAATTAGTTCAGCCCAAGGGGCTGGGAACAAGGGAGATCCGAAGGGGGAGAATGACAGGGAGAAGCCCTCCCCAAGGATGGACCCAAATGGGTAAGTAAAGGACGAGATTGCGAGACTAGGGTCTCGGGAGTAAGGTAATTGTAGGGCTGGAAACGTGAGCGTGCGCAACCCGTGAAGGGTTGGAACCCGGCCACGGGGCCGGGAAAGGGGCGAGAATCCGAAGGGGACAAGGCGCGGGAAGGCCTTCCCCAAGGATGAGCCCGATTATACACTTAAGAGTGAAATAGCGAGACTAAGGTCTCGAAAAAGGGAAGCGGCCGTGGGAGCCGGTAAGCAAAGTGTGCGCGACCCTTGAGGGGTTGGCTCTAGGCCACGAGGCCAGAAATGAGTAGGAATCCGAGAAAGGGGAAGGTGCGGATAGGCCTCCCTTACGGATTGAACCGAGTAGGCGCTTAAGGGCGGAACCGCGAGACGGAGTCTCGGGAAAGAGAATGAGCCGTGGGGCTGGAAAGGAGGGACCCGGAAGGGGTCCTACGAGAGCCGGGAAGGCTAAATGCTCGTGCCAAGGTAGGCACGGAGTGTATGCTCGGAGGGTGGTTGGGAGGATTAAGACCGGAGTAGGTAGGTACTCGGTCAAAACGAGCACGAACGAAGCGGACGCTTCGAGTGACATGCGGGCTGCCTTTGGGGCGCCCTAGAAGGACTTGGAATCTTCGATCCCTGCCTCGTGGGAGGCGGAAGGGTCAGCCGTGAGGGCTGGTAGGATCCCGCAAGAGTCGGTTAAGGTGTGCCGAGCGGGAGCGGATATATGAAGCAATGTGCGGTGGTGCTTCGGCAACCGCGGGCTGCCCTCGAAGGGAGCCTTAGAGGAGTGGTATACCTCCGCTTTTGCCTTGCTGGGAGAGTGAGGAGACAACCCAAATGGGCTAGTACCACCCCGCGTAAGGGCTGATGAAGGAATGCCGAATGCGGGGTGAGTCGGACGTAAAGTGAAATGGAAGGAATGGCTTGAGATGGGCAAGGAAGTCGAGGTGAGGGGCGAGCCTACGAGGGCGGCCACCTCCACTCCTTACGCCATAAAAGGACGATAGGAGAGTGACCGGTGAGGATCGGATCATGGTATGCCGATCCGGAAAGATAGGTGAACCAAGTGGGTTTCACCCGACAATGAGGCGAACAAGAATGCGTAAGGGGGAACATAGAACCCCAACGAGAGTGTCAAATAGAAAGTAAGGGAGAGATGGGAAGGACAATGGAGTACACAAGAAGAGATGATGGAATGTTCGGGGTAAGGAAGGGATGCCGCATAGCAGAACGACCGTTGTGTGGATCAAAATTTTGAATTGTAGAAATTTGTTAAAGTGCGGATCCTTTCAGGTGGTATCAGAGCGAGGTTGAATTTTGGAGTGATAAGGGTGGATTCGGATTGGTTTTGAGTTCAAAATCGCATATAAACAGTATGTGCATGAATGGGTTGTGTATGGATGGTATGACTTGATTGAGATTCGAGCGGGGGCTCGGAATGGAACGGGATTGTGAAAGGAATGTGGGATAGGAATGAAGGGCACATTGCCCTCAGAAATGGGACGGAAAGAGGACGAATATGATGCCCTCTCGAACGATTGTTCCCTTTTCGTGCGATTAATGGGGGCGACGAAGTAAGGGGAAAGACCAACTTGCGGCACGTGTTTTGCCGGGAAAGGAAAAGTGACCTTCCGCGGAAAGAGGAAGGCACATCTTATACCGCAAGATGGACCCGCCGAGGTTCAAGGGCGACGAAAGGCCCGAAGATGCGGAGAACGTACGGAACGTTGTCAAAGAGAAATACGACTCGCTAGTGCGCACGGCCGAAGGGGAGACGCGCTTAGCGGAGTACTCGCTCCCGAAAAGAGCGGAAACTCGGGAAGGGCGAGCAAGGAATGTGCTCGGAATGAATCGGGACAAAATGCCATGGAAAGCCGTGAACGCTAAATGGGATGGCGGAACCGACCGAGGGGGTGTCGCGGAATTCCGCGTATGTTGCTTGGAAAGGTTACGGAGCTCACGGTCGGCATGAGTTAAATTGGTGGAAACCGCCCAAGGCAAAATGTGGGGCGTGGTAACCAAAGTGATGAGCCGAGATCGGGCCGAGATGGTATAAGGGAAGCAAGTCCCAACCAAGGGTGTTGAACGGACTTAAGTCCAAAATGGAAAGAAAGTGAAGGAAATCCCATGGCCATGCAAGGGCCGAAGGGAGAGCCCACCTCAAAAAGGAGAAGTGTACGCCCTTGAGGGGGGAAGAGAGGGGCATGAAGCCAAAAAGGAAAGAATAAAATAAGGAATAGTACGACTGTCATGAGGACGAATAAAGGGAATTCGTGTAATGGAAGAAGTAACGGGACTCCTTTTTGTTGAAAACTTAAGGAAAGCGTATATAGATCGGCGGTCAAGTACGGATAGATGGAAAAGGGCACAGAATTTTCACGAATAGTGCGTGGAACGCGAGAGTGAAAATGGGATAACGTAAGCGTGGGACCCGCCCATGGTGCACTAAGTGAGGAAAGCGAAGGATCGAGTAACGAAAAATGAAAGGGTATGCGGAATGGAGTGTTGTGATCGCGAATGGGAAGGGTGGTCTATCCCGTAAAGTGTCGTGAGGTTAGGTCGAAAACAGTGAGAGGTAGAACGCAAGAGAACATACTTGCGTCGAGATTTGGGAAACGTTGAGTATGAAAAATGGCCTCCGTAATCGGATGGAGACGAGGGACACGAAAACGAAAAGATGGAAATGAATGGAACGGAAATAAAACGAACGGGTCGCTCTTCCCACGGGAGAAATTTCGAGGACGAAATTTCCTAAGGGGGGAAGGTTGTAACGACCCAGAATTTCACGAATAAAATAGGTGAGCGATGGACGCTTAAGAGGGGTTGACGCGCATAAGCGAGTAGGGGTGTGCGCGCGGGTAAAGCGGCACGACCAAGGGGCACGGGATGCCCAAAAATGAGGGTCCTCGGATCGGCCCAGGACTAGTTTAGACGGATAAAGGATGGGAAATAAAGGTCTAAAGTGGGTGTCGGATTTCGGAGATCGGCCCTAGATTGGTTAACATGAGGGTTGGTGCCGGTTGGGGTTGTGGGCGACGGCCGCTGCCTAAGGGGCGAGGGCTGTCGACCCTGGCACGCCCAGAACTCAATCCGTGAAGAGAGAGAAACGCCCAAGGGGTCGGTCGGGTAGAGAGAGAAACCCGATCACGGGTGCCCCTTGGTGGACGATGGAAAACCATCCCCCCGCTGCCCATGGGCGATGTGTGGGCGGCAGGTGGGTGATGGATGGGCATCCCATGGGCGACGCATGGGCGACCCATGGGTGATAGGTGGGCGACGCGGAGGGCGGTGCGTGGGCGATGGAGGGGCGACGGACGCGACCCCTAGGCATGCCCACGACGCTCCGAGGGTCAGCCCCGGGGGTCGATTCGGCCGAAAAATGGCCCGACCCGGAATCGAAATTAGATGCTTCGGGGACCTTAAGAAGGTCATTAGGAAGCCATCCGTGTGTGTCGGATTTTTAAGACGGCGCCTAGATCTTAAGATAACCGCGGGCGAAGCGGTAAAGGTAGGGGTAGTATGGAAGGGGGGATCGGTCGACCCCCTCTACGCCCAAAGGGGGACCCCCTTCGCCAGGGGAGGATCCCCCTCGCATGAAAGAGGAGAACCCCTCCGTCCGGAGGGGGAGACGCAAGTGGGGCCCCCTTCGTCAAGGGGGGAGATGACGGGGCAAGTTAGTGCCCACGTGGAAGGGGAGGCTTAGGTGGCCTTGAGAGCCCCTCTCCCATTAGTCTTAATAGTATGGATAGCCACGTAAGCAACTCCCCACCGTCGGATCGTAACTTAAGAAGGAAGGGCCAAGTATGGGCCGTTGGATGAGATTGTGTGAGGGGGAGAAAACACACCCCTTGGTGTGAAAGAAAATAAAAGAATAAAATAAGGGGGGTGGTACTTGGAAGAGGTAGGGGCCCCCATGTGAGAGGGGGGGAGACGGAGACAAAAGGGGAAGGGGGGGATCCGGATGATCCCCACCCCCATTCATTCCCCACATCTACGCAACCCCCAAGGGGGAGAGAGAAAAGGAGAAAAAGAGGAAAAAGGGGAAAAAGGAAGAAAGGAAGAGAAAGGAGGGGGGGACGGCCGAGGCCCTTGGAAGAGGAAACAAGGGCGGCGTCGAGGATCCCCACGCGAGGAAGGTTGGCGCCAAGCTAGCCCACAACCGAGGGCCGTGCTAAGGCAACCCTCGGGGGCGGAAGCCACGGGGAAAAGGCTTGGATCGGCCCGGCTTTACGCCGAGGCGCCGAAAAGGTAACCCCCCACACCTCGGCACCTTTTCATTAGTTGGGGTTCGCTGAATGTGTGGTTGGATGAGTTCGGAAAGGAGGAAAGGAAAAGAGGAAAGAAAAGGGGTACCAAGATAGGGAGGCTAGCACGAGCTCCCTTGAGGTGACGCCCGGAATACGCTCGTGGAGCGAGAAAGGAATGAGCCCGTGGGGCTGGAAAGTGTTGGGAGGGGCCAAGAGAGGGAGGCTACGGATAAGCTCCCTTGAGGTCGGACCCGTATAAACGCTCGTGGAGCGAGGAATGCGAGACGAGGTCTCGGTAAGGAATAAGCCATGAGGGCTGGAATGTGAACGACCATGAAAGGGTCGGGAAATAGCCGGAAGGGCTGGAAAAATGGGAGGGACCAAGATAGGGAGGTCGGGTGGAACCCCCTTGAGGTCGGACCCGAGTAAGTGCTTGAAAATCGGGAATCCGAGAGGTTGATGCCTCGGAAAATGAATCAGCCAAGGGCTGAAGGTTATGGGGAGTTATGAGACCCCAAGTGGGTGGAAATGGGCTAGAAAAAGAGGGAGGATCCGAGGAGGGGAAGGCACGGGAGAGCCTCCTCCGAGGATGGACCCGAATACGCGGTCGTAGAACGAAACGCGCGAGACGGGGTCTCGGAAGCGTGTGCGGCCTAAGGGCTGGAATGGATTGGGAAAAATGCAGCCTTAGGGCTGGAAAAGAGGGAGGATCCGAGGAGGGGAAGGCACGGGAGAGCCTCCTCCGAGGATGGACCCGAGTAAGCGCTCGTAGAGCGAAGGGTGCGAGACGGGTGTCTCGGCACGTGCGTGGCCAAGGGGCTGGAAAACGTGAGGCGTGGACCTCGAGAATAGGCGGCCCTTGGGGCTGGGAAATTAGGGAACCGAGGAGGGTGAGGCAAGGAGAAGCCCCCTCAAGGTTGTACCCATGATAACGCTCGTAGAGCGAGAGTCCGCGAGAATGGCGTCTCGCAAGGACTAGGATGGATGGCTGGAAAAGTGGGGGCTGAACGGAGTCCCTAGGGGGCCTAGGATGGGCTGCCCTCCGTGCAAAAAGGGCACGAGAAAATATGCTCGGGGGTGGACGGGAGGTTGAGCTAAGTAAAGTCCGGGAAGTCGGACTCGGTTGTGCGCTAGAAAAGCAGGAACCGTGAGGCAAGGCCTCGGAATTAGTTCAGCCCAAGGGGCTGGGAACAGGGGAGATCCGAAGGGGGAGAATGACAGGGAGAAGCCCTCCCCAAGGATGGACCCAAATGGGTAAGTAAAGGACGAGATTGCGAGACTAGGGTCTCGGGAGTAAGGTAATTGTAGGGCTGGAAACGTGAGCGTGCGCAACCCGTGAAGGGTTGGAACCCGGCCACGGGGCCGGGAAAGGGGCGAGAATCCGAAGGGGACAAGGCGCGGGAAGGCCTTCCCCAAGGATGAGCCCGATTATACACTTAAGAGTGAAATAGCGAGACTAAGGTCTCGAAAAAGGGAAGCGGCCGTGGGAGCCGGTAAGCAAAGTGTGCGCGACCCTTGAGGGGTTGGCTCTAGGCCACGAGGCCAGAAATGAGTAGGAATCCGAGAAAGGGGAAGGTGCGGATAGGCCTCCCTTACGGATTGAACCGAGTAGGCGCTTAAGGGCGGAACCGCGAGACGGAGTCTCGGGAAAGAGAATGAGCCGTGGGGCTGGAAAGGAGGGACCCGGAAGGGGTCCTACGAGAGCCGGGAAGGCTAAATGCTCGTGCCAAGGTAGGCACGGAGTGTATGCTCGGAGGGTGGTTGGGAGGATTAAGACCGGAGTAGGTAGGTACTCGGTCAAAACGAGCACGAACGAAGCGGACGCTTCGAGTGACATGCGGGCTGCCTTTGGGGCGCCCTAGAAGGACTTGGAATCTTCGATCCCTGCCTCGTGGGAGGCGGAAGGGTCAGCCGTGAGGGCTGGTAGGATCCCGCAAGAGTCGGTTAAGGTGTGCCGAGCGGGAGCGGATATATGAAGCAATGTGCGGTGGTGCTTCGGCAACCGCGGGCTGCCCTCGAAGGGAGCCTTAGAGGAGTGGTATACCTCCGCTTTTGCCTTGCTGGGAGAGTGAGGAGACAACCCAAATGGGCTAGTACCACCCCGCGTAAGGGCTGACGAAGGAATGCCGAATGCGGGGTGAGTCGGACGTAAAGTGAAATGGAAGGAATGGCTTGAGATGGGCAAGGAAGTCGAGGTGAGGGGCGAGCCTACGAGGGCGGCCACCTCCACTCCTTACGCCATAAAAGGACGATAGGAGAGTGACCGGTGAGGATCGGATCATGGTATGCCGATCCGGAAAGATAGGTGAACCAAGTGGGTTTCACCCGACAATGAGGCGAACAAGAATGCGTAAGGGGGAACATAGAACCCCAACGAGAGTGTCAAATAGAAAGTAAGGGAGAGATGGGAAGGACAATGGAGTACACAAGAAGAGATGATGGAATGTTCGGGGTAAGGAAGGGATGCCGCATAGCAGAACGACCGTTGTGTGGATCAAAATTTTGAATTGTAGAAATTTGTTAAAGTGCGGATCCTTTCAGGTGGTATCAGAGCGAGGTTGAATTTTGGAGTGATAAGGGTGGATTCGGATTGGTTTTGAGTTCAAAATCGCATATAAACAGTATGTGCATGAATGGGTTGTGTATGGATGGTATGACTTGATTGAGATTCGAGCGGGGGCTCGGAATGGAACGGGATTGTGAAAGGAATGTGGGATAGGAATGAAGGGCACATTGCCCTCAGAAATGGGACGGAAAGAGGACGAATATGATGCCCTCTCGAACGATTGTTCCCTTTTCGTGCGATTAATGGGGGCGACGAAGTAAGGGGAAAGACCAACTTGCGGCACGTGTTTTGCCGGGAAAGGAAAAGTGACCTTCCGCGGAAAGAGGAAGGCACATCTTATACCGCAAGATGGACCCGCCGAGGTTCAAGGGCGACGAAAGGCCCGAAGATGCGGAGAACGTACGGAACGTTGTCAAAGAGAAATACGACTCGCTAGTGCGCACGGCCGAAGGGGAGACGCGCTTAGCGGAGTACTCGCTCCCGAAAAGAGCGGAAACTCGGGAAGGGCGAGCAAGGAATGTGCTCGGAATGAATCGGGACAAAATGCCATGGAAAGCCGTGAACGCTAAATGGGATGGCGGAACCGACCGAGGGGGTGTCGCGGAATTCCGCGTATGTTGCTTGGAAAGGTTACGGAGCTCACGGTCGGCATGAGTTAAATTGGTGGAAACCGCCCAAGGCAAAATGTGGGGCGTGGTAACCAAAGTGATGAGCCGAGATCGGGCCGAGATGGTATAAGGGAAGCAAGTCCCAACCAAGGGTGTTGAACGGACTTAAGTCCAAAATGGAAAGAAAGTGAAGGAAATCCCATGGCCATGCAAGGGCCGAAGGGAGAGCCCACCTCAAAAAGGAGAAGTGTACGCCCTTGAGGGGGGAAGAGAGGGGCATGAAGCCAAAAAGGAAAGAATAAAATAAGGAATAGTACGACTGTCATGAGGACGAATAAAGGGAATTCGTGTAATGGAAGAAGTAACGGGACTCCTTTTTGTTGAAAACTTAAGGAAAGCGTATATAGATCGGCGGTCAAGTACGGATAGATGGAAAAGGGCACAGAATTTTCACGAATAGTGCGTGGAACGCGAGAGTGAAAATGGGATAACGTAAGCGTGGGACCCGCCCATGGTGCACTAAGTGAGGAAAGCGAAGGATCGAGTAACGAAAAATGAAAGGGTATGCGGAATGGAGTGTTGTGATCGCGAATGGGAAGGGTGGTCTATCCCGTAAAGTGTCGTGAGGTTAGGTCGAAAACAGTGAGAGGTAGAACGCAAGAGAACATACTTGCGTCGAGATTTGGGAAACGTTGAGTATGAAAAATGGCCTCCGTAATCGGATGGAGACGAGGGACACGAAAACGAAAAGATGGAAATGAATGGAACGGAAATAAAACGAACGGGTCGCTCTTCCCACGGGAGAAATTTCGAGGACGAAATTTCCTAAGGGGGGAAGGTTGTAACGACCCAGAATTTCACGAATAAAATAGGTGAGCGATGGACGCTTAAGAGGGGTTGACGCGCATAAGCGAGTAGGGGTGTGCGCGCGGGTAAAGCGGCACGACCAAGGGGCACGGGATGCCCAAAAATGAGGGTCCTCGGATCGGCCCAGGACTAGTTTAGACGGATAAAGGATGGGAAATAAAGGTCTAAAGTGGGTGTCGGATTTCGGAGATCGGCCCTAGATTGGTTAACATGAGGGTTGGTGCCGGTTGGGGTTGTGGGCGACCGGGGGCCAGGGGGCGAGGGCGGGGGCGATGGGGTGGCCACGCGGACCGCCCCCTTCTCGCCCCGCCGACGCTCCCGGCCCCTAAGCCACGCCGCGATGCCCTCCAGGGGCATCGCCCGGCCCCCCTTCCGCATCAACGTCCCCCAGGGGGGCGCTGCGGACGGGGGGGCGGGGGCGAGGGGGCGATCCTGGGGGCATGGGAATGCTCCCCGCGTCGCCCCCTACCGCCCCTCCACCCGCCCCACCCCCGCCTCGAAGGCCAACCGGCGCCCCAACGGCACGCCCCCATAGCCATCAATGATGGGCTGGGAGGGGGCGGGGCCGGGGGGTCCCACGGGGGGCCCACGGGGGGGGACCCGGGGGGGGTCGTGGAGCACTCCCCCCCTATAGTGTTTTACGGACGTTCTCATGTCTGGCACGAGGGTACACTGGCCTTTGTTCCAATCCCTCCGACCATGGGCGTCGCCCCCAGTGGCCAAGGGACGAGGGAGGGGTCGACGGGGGGACGGGGGGACGCCTCGCCTACCGCCCCCTTGTCGCCCCACCGACGCCCGCAGCCCCTACTCCACGATACCATGCCCCTCCCGCGGCAACGCCCGCCCACCGCCACCGCATGGGCGTTCCGCATGTTGGCGGGACGTCCAGGGGGCGACGGGGCGGCCCCCCTCGTCGCCCACGGCCGCCCCTCCCGAAGCCCACTCCCAACAATCGGTTAAGATGGCCGGGTAAGGAGGGCGGGGGGCTTCCGTCCGGAGGCCAAGGGGGGCGAGGGGGGGTCCGGGGGGTTCCGTCCCGACGACCGGGGGGGCGAGGGGGTACCCGGGGGGGGTTCCCCCTCGCGCCCCCGTGTCCCCCCACCATCCAGTGGGCGTCCCCCACGGGGGCGGGACGTCCCGGGGGCGAGGGGTTGGCATTGGAAGGCACGGGAGGCCCCCGCCCCCCACCACCCCGGACGCAACTCGACCCGCCCAACCCCCTCCCGAAGCCCAGTCCCCATGAATGGGTTGCGACTGTCGGGCAAGGCGGGCGTGCGGGGGGGTGGGGGGAGGGGGGCGAGGGGGGACCGGGGGGGTGCCGTCCAGAGGCAGAGGGGCGAGGGGGGGACGCGGGGGGTTCCGTCCCCGGGCCAAGGGGGACGCGGGGGGTTCCGTCCCCGGGCCAAGGGGGGCGAGGGGGGACCCGGTGGGGTGCCCCCTCTCGCCCCCTTGTCGCCCCTCCGTCCAGCGGGCGTCCCCCACGGGGGCGGGGGGGTCGCCTGGGAAGGCACGGGACGCCCCCGCCCCCCTCGCCCCCTGACGCAACTCGACCGGCCCAACGCCCTCCCGAAGCCCAGTCCCCATCAATGGGTTACGATTGTCGGGTATGGCGGGCGGGGGGACCGGGGGGGTTTTCCGTCCCGAGGCCAAGGGGCGAGAGGGGGGACCCGGCGGGGTTCCGCCCCCGGGCCAAGGGGGGCGAGGGGGGACCCGGGGGGGTTCCCCCTCGCGCCCCGTGGGCGTCCCCCACGGGGGCGGGACGTCCCGGGGGCGACGCGGTGGAAACGGGTTCCTCGACAACGAGCCCCAAACCGCGTTTCCATTCGGTTCCCCCGTCCCCGGGGACGGAACGCTTCCCACCGAATCCCCTTTGGTTACGGATTCACCGACGAGGCCTCGGGGTTGGAGCTTGGTTCGGCGGTCGGGAAAGTCCATACCGATGAGGCCCGCCGTCGGGGGGTCCACGGACTTGAGAAACCCAAATCGCTCCCACAGCCTCCCCGACGGCTAAAAAG
>CM056632.1:36301867-36304367 GCA_029816415.1 Melastoma malabathricum subsp. normale
TGTATATCTAAGTGTATGAACGTTTAGACATGTGACGGATTAATGATGGATGCCTTGGCTGCCCAAAAATGAAGGTATGTGAATCAAAGTGGGGTTGTCGCGAAGGGTTAAAGGACGAAAGACGAATACCCGAAGTGGGCGTTATAATATTAAGGTTCGTCCTAGATTGAACACGAGGAAGTTCGGAGTAGGTTGGGTAAGGGTCAACGGCCACCGACCCTGGGGGCGATAGCCATCGACCCCCTAACATACCCAAGGGGCGATGGATAGACGACCCCGGGTAAGTGTGAGGACAAGTGAGGATCGACCCCCATGTCGCCCAGGGGGCGAGGGGAGATCGACCCTCGCATTGCCTAAGGGGACCCAACGGGGGCTCGGAGGGAGTCCAGAGGGGGTCCAGAGGGGGTCCAGAGGGGACCCAACGGGGGCTCAGAGGGGGTCCAGAGGGGACCCAACGGGGGCTCAGAGGGGGTCCAGAGGGGGTCCAGAGGGGATCCGGGGATGGGCGCCTATGTGGCCCTTAAATCATTACCCACCGTTGATGAAATGGACAAAAGCTTCCAAGGATGAATCAATGTAGCTCGAACTTGGGGAATCAAACGGCCGAATGTGTGTAAGAAAACAAAGGAAAGTCATAAGCACGACACAGCTACTAAACGAGACGAAATAGCGATTAGGGAGGTGGATTAATTACGGCCAGATTAATTAAGCTAATGGGGCCGGTTTTGTGCTAAACCAAACCCATCTTGAAGGGTCGGCTACGGGGCCCGCGGCGACTCATCTCTTGCATGATGGCTTGGTCCGGTTTTGCGACACATCAAAAGCGCAAACACGAGGTGTCGCGTGTTGGGAGCTCGGTGTTGCATGAAGGTGGGAAGCTTGGTGCTAATGGAAGAGGAGGAGGGGCCTCATGATGAATGGGGGGAGGGGCGGTGAACCCCTCTGGAAAGGGGGGGGAAATTCGTCCTCCTTCCACACACAACACACACACAACACATACACACACAAAGGACTTAGAAAGAAAAAGGAAGAAGGGGAGTTCGGCGAAGAGGAAGAAGAAAAGGAAAGGAAGGCGATTTGATTCACCAAAGTGGATCCGAGGACAAGAAGGATTAGGCGCCGAGCTTGTGAAAGGCTAAGGGCCGAAGGGAGGCTACCTTCGCGGGCTGAAGTGGTGCGGCGAAGGGCGGAGCTCACCGACTTGTGTCGAGGTGTAACCGGCCGGTAACCCCCACATCCCTCCTTCGCTTTTAAGCTTAGTTGTGGTGCATGCTGTTTAAATTCGTGGCTGTGGTTGGGCTGTGATTTGGAGGTGGTTTGGAGAGGGTTAGAGGGTGGTCGAACCCCTAAGGTGGAGGGGAGCCACCCGAACCCCTCTATGTATGGGTATATGTATACGTGTGGTTGTTGGCTTACCGAAAGGCTGCGCTTCGGGCGAGCCTTGAGGGGAATGATTGCGGTCCTTAGGGGCTGGAAATGAGTGAAGTTAAGGTATGGAATAGGGGAGCGTCGAGCCCCGTGGTGGCTGCGCTCCACCTCGCGCTCTAAGAGCGGAATCGCGTGGCTTTGGCCATGGAAATCAAATCGGCTAAAGGCTGGAAATTATGCGGCGTTGTAAGGCCGGAACGGGAGCCTGGAAGGGCTGTCCCTCGTGCTAGAAAAGCATGGAAAAGTTATGCTCGGGGGTGGATGGGAGGTAGAAACCGATTAAGTAAATAATCGGCGGAAACGAGCAAGATGAACGAGGGTTGCTCAAGCCCGAATAAGGGGCTATAGGAAAGGAGTTTTAACGCGAGGATTTGTGGCCACATTCCAACCTTGAAAGGGAGTAGGAATGTGGTAGAAACAAGTTGAAACGGATGGAGGAATGTCAAAGCCGAATAGGCTTTATAATGAAACTGAATGGAGTAATATTCAGTGGAAACGAGCAAGATAAATGAGTGTGCTCAAGTCTAAATAAGGGACTGTATGAAAGGAGTTTTGATGTGAGGATTTGTGGCCACATTCCAACCTTGAAAGGGAGTAGGAATGTGGTAGAAACAAGTTAAAATTGATGGGGGAAAGTCAAAGCCGAATAGGCTTAGTAATGAGACCAGAAGGTACAGTTTTCGGTGGAAACGAGTGTGGAAAGATGATAAGTTTTGGGACGATGCGTTTGGAGTTTAAATCTGAGATTTTTATGGTGTTTTTCTACCTTAGTTAAGGTGTGGAAAATGGTAGAAAAGATTGGAAATTGTTGAGAATAATTGAAAGCCGAATTGGGCTTAAAGTCAGTATGCAGGATGTTCCAAGGGGGGAAAACGAACGTGAGATGAGTATACGGTTTCGCTAGCCTAAGGGGCTATGTGCTTGGAGTTTGGTTCTGAGATTTTTAGGGTATCTTCCTACCTTAGTTAAGGTATGGGAAATGATAGAAACCAATGGGAATTGTTGGGATAAGGTGAAAACCGAATTGGTTTAAGGTCAGGGTGTATGATGTCTCAAAAAGGGGAAAAACGGT
>CM056632.1:36314367-36324367 GCA_029816415.1 Melastoma malabathricum subsp. normale
CTAAAAAGGAGAAAATAAAAAGGGAAGGGGGAAAAGAGAAAAGGCATTCGTTACCCCCCCCAACGGATCAAAAGGGAGAGAGAAGGGGGAGAAAAGAAAAAGGAGAAAAAGGAGTGGGGACTCGGAGGGGGATCCGAGAGGGGGACCCCTTCCTCCTGCACACATACGCTCCAAGTGAGCAGAGGGAGGGTTGAGAGGGGGCCGGAGGGGAGTCCAGAGGGGGATCCCGTGGAGGCCGCCCTACCCGTATGCGTGCCGTGCGGAAGGCGAGGAAGCGCGACGCACGGAGACGTCCGGAGGCCCGTGAACAAGTGTGGAGGGACCTCCAAGGTGCGGATCCGAGACCCATGAAGGGGGATGGCTCGACGCACGGAAAATGAGACGGGGGGCGCAAACCCACTCGGTTAGGAATGTGGTGAGGTATAACCCGCTTCCTATCTCTTTACACGCTTTAGTTGGGAGATCGCTGAATATATATGCGTGTGATGTGAGAACGGAATGGAAAATGTTGGGAGGGGCCAAGAGAGGGAGGCTACGGATAAGCTCCCTTGAGGTCGGACCCAGATAACGCTCGTGGAGCGAGAAAGGAATGAGCCCGTGGGGCTGGAAAATGTTGGGAGGGGCCAAGAGAGGGAGGCTACGGATAAGCTCCCTTGAGGTCGGACCCAGATAACGCTCGTGGAGCGAGAAAGGAATGAGCCCGTGGGGCTGGAAAATGTTGGGAGGGGCCAAGAGAGGGAGGCTACGGATAAGCTCCCTTGAGGTCGGACCCGTATAAACGCTCGTGGAGCGAGGAAGGCGAGACGAGGTCTCGGGTAAGGAATAAGCCATGAGGGCTGGAATATGAACGACCATGAGAGGGTCGAGAAATAGCCGGAAGGGCTGAGAAATGGGAGGGGCCAAGATAGGGTGGACGGGTGGAGTCCCCTTGAGGTCGGACCCGATTATACGCTTGTAAAGCGTGAAATCCGAGAGGTTGATGCCTCGGAACGAAATAGGCCAAGGGCCGAAATGGGAACCCAATGAGGGGTTGGATCATAGCCTTGAGGGCTGGACATGAGGAGTAGTAACCAAGAAAGGGAGGCTAGACGAGAGCCCCTTGAGGTTACGACCAGTGATGCGCTCGTAGAGCGGAATATCCGAGAGGTGGTTGCCTCGGATGGGATGAACGGCCAAGGGCCGGAACGAGGACCCAAATGAGGGGTCAGATATAGCCTTGAGGGCTGAGAATGATAAGGAATAAATGAGGGTAAGGCGCGTAAGGCCCCCTCAAGATTAATAATGAAATAACGCTTGTAGAGCGAAAATGCGAGGAGTGAGCCTCGGGTGAGTAAATGGCCTTGAGGGCCAAGGTAAATGAATATGGAACGGATAAGGGAGTCTAGTGAGAGACTGCCCTGGTGCCAAAGAGGCACAGAACCGCTGCGCTCGGGGGTGGTTGGGAGGTGAGACCAAAACCGTGGTGTTTTGGTGGAAACGAGCGAAAATGGTATCGACGGAGGAGCCGATGACGGGCTGCCTCGTCGGGAATGGTTATAAACGACTAAGTGTGAGCCTAAGGGCGGGATTCGTAGATTTGAATGAGGGCTGGTAAAGCACGGAAAAGGGAGCCTAATAGGCCGCGATGGTAGAACCGAACAAAAGAAAGGTTCGGTGGAAACGAGTGAAACGGGAGCCGGTGCGGGCTGCCCGATAGAACGGAACGACTCCGAGGTTACGCCACTAAGTTGGGGCCTCGAGAGAAAGGTTTAAAAAGGGGCGAAGGCCCGAGGGTAAGATTGATACGTTGCGGGAGTAAAGCAACGAAGAGGATCCGAGACGGTGCAGAGGTACGCCCGTTTCGTGGATGTGTATAGCATGAGGTGCGCGGCACCCATGCGAGATACGGAAAGGTAAAGGAAGCCCGAGGAGGCTGTCCTAGTGCTAGATGAGCACGGAAACGATACGCTCGGGGGTGGACGGGAGGTTTGAGCGAGATAGAGTCCCAAGTGTGGACCGAAGGTACGCCTGAGGGGCGGTACCAAGAGCACGCCCGAGGGGCGGTGGCCAAGAGGCTAAGCCTCGAGAATAGGAATCGGTCGGACGACCGGAAATGGATGACCCCGCAAGGGCAGGGGTCAAGAATGTGCAGCGCGAACCGTGAGACGAGAGGGTCTCGACGGTGAAATCGCGAGAAAGAAAAATGAACATGGCTGGAAGAGCTGTGATGGACAATGGAGTCCATAAAGGAAAGAGGTGATGGAAATGTCCAAGAGGACAAAAAGGAAGGTGACACGGTAGAGAGGTGGTCACCGAACGGGGTAGTGCCGATGCAAGTATTAGGCATGCGGCCGGATTGTAAGGGTCCGGTGAGACCGTGTACAACGAAAGTATACTCTGATAATGCGATTTTTAATTCGGTAAAGTGCGGGACTTTACAGGTGGTATCAGAGCATGGTTGCTCTGGAGTGATAAGGTTGGAGGAAAAATTTCGAAATTGAGTCGAAAATATGATATGTGCACATGAGTATAGTGCGGAAAGGATGGGTTACAAGTTGAAATACTTGAATTGCGGACTAAGTCCGGGGAAAATGGGACCTAAGAGGGTCAATGTTCCTATGGGAAGGAACGAGATGAATTGCGCAGGTGCGCATAAGGCCTTGAGTGCCGTTAAAAGTGAAACAGAATGATCCCTCGAGATAGGGAGGAAACGGTTAAATGAGTGATTGAAATACCCAGACGGGGTTGAACGGGTCAAGGAGTGTGCGACCCTTGAAGGTAAATTGAGGTCCTCCTCGTGTGAAAGGGAGTGAGACCGCGGGAAAGACGAAATGTATGGAGTCCTACCCCTTGAGAGGGTGGACCGGTCAATGACCAAGGGGAGGCAAATTTCCCTAAGTTGAGGAAATGGGAAAAGTAGAGTGAATGTGATCCGGAAGTTCATGGAGAGAACATGATTTCCGTGAGACCTAGAGAATGGTGGAGGGGTAGGCACGGAAAGGCCACCTCCAAGTCGGGAATGGAATGTGCACCCGCGGAGCGGAAATGGTGAGGAAACGTACCTCGGAACGAGGGCGGCCTTGATGGCCGAAGGGTATGAGATTCGAGAGAATTAAGGGAGCCTAGAAGGGCTGTCCCTTGCGTTGAAAAGGCACAAAGTGATGAGTCCCATGCGACTAAGGTCGGGGACGGGAAAAGGAATAGCCTTCACCTGAGAGAGGTTGAATGGTCAAAAAGGCTAAAGAATGTGACCCCCCTAAATTGTGGAAAGGGGGAGGTAAGATGATGACCACACGAAAGAGTGGGGTGATGGAAGAATGTACACCCCCATATGGCTTCGTGAAATGAAAAGAGAAAGGAAGGTAGGACCCCAAATTCATAGGATTTGGTATAAATCCATGAAATGATAAGGGAGGGTCCGGATAAAAGAAAAGGTGGGACTAGTGAGTCCAATGGTCAAGGATTGAGGTACCCCAATTCGTGGGATGTGAAGGAAGGACACCGAAATGGTGGGGGGCAAGGCCCCAAGGAATAAACTAAAGTAATGTTGTCCTTCCATTCGGGAAATGTGTGGACGTTAAATGGGGGAGAGTCCGGATGACCCCCCAAGCCCCGAATCCCTAGCACACGTGAGGGTGTGAAGAGGGAGTTCAAAGAGGGTGAATAAGTCGATCCCCTGAGATGGGAAAGTCCCCTAAATTTAAGGAAAGGGGAAGAAAGAAAGTAGACGTGGCCCGGAAAATTGTGGGATGAGAGAAATCTCCCTAAATCGTGGAAAAAGGGAAAAGGCCCACTGCGGGAACGAAATTGAATGAGGGGCATGTGAGGCTCCCGAGAGTATGAGAGAAGGGGTAAGGCAGAAAGGACTGCAAGTGATGATAAAATAATGAAAGTACCCCAAAGCGGAAATTGTATGAGGAATGAATAGTCGAGTAAATGTACTCGGGAAGATCGAAAATTTCGAAGGAAAATCAATTCCACGTGAGAACACGTGAGGAAATTGGAAAGGTTGTGGGGAAAGATGAGAATGAAGTCTCGAAATTTTAAGGAGACTAGAGATGGATGGTAACGAGTAACAATGACCCCACGGAAGTGGAGGTTACTCGGCCATGTGACGAAAGGAAACCCTGACGAGATGGGGTGATAATAATGAGTGACAAGAATCCCAAAGAAGGGGAGGTCACTCGGTCATGTGATGAAAGAAAACCCCTTCCCCAAGGAAGACGAAACGAATGAGGAAATACGAAGGAAAAAGGGGAACGGGGAGAGTGAGGTACAAGAGTACCGGAATAATGGAAAGACCCGAGTGGTCCATGGGGTGATGAGATTCCCCAAATCAAGGGATGGTGGATGAAAGGATATGACAAGAGCTAGGCTAATGTGCCTTGAACCCGTGAGAAAGTCGGGTGAGAAGAAAGGGAGACGAGGTCCCCTAAATCATGGGATGGAAAAGTCTTGGATGAATAGTGATGACTTGACAACGCGAATAGTGCGAAAGGGGCACAAGCTAATAAAATAAAGTGTCCTTTTCCCTTGAGAACGTGGGAAGAGAAGGACAAGGAAAGGAGGAAATAGTGAGGGCTCTCATTCCAATCATGTGGGATGGAATGATGAGGAACCGGACGAAAAAGGGAACTACGCCCCATTGAAATGCCCATGTGCATCTCTTCATGCGGAAGGCATGGAAGAGGAAAAGGGGTCGATTGCGAATGAGCGAGGAACAAAGAATGTCCTCCGAATTTAGTAAAGGGGTGAATGAAATACGGAGTTAAAGCGATAAAGGAGACCCTTTAAGATGTGTGAATACGAGAGATTGATGGCGGTAAGGCCGATCTCAATAGTAAGGGATGAGGTCCCAAAGGGGGGAAGCACGTGTCAATCGTGGCCCCGGAACTTCTTGTTCCCCAGCGAGGGTGCGTGGGGGGAAGTAGTGATGGTAATAATGGGAAGAAAGGAATCCCAAGGGAAACATGTGGAATTCCCAAGGTTGTTCAGGCGAGAACGCTTTCCTCTATGTGAGGACGAATGATAAAAGAGTGGACCGAGAGAGTCCGGAGAAATGATGGGCTTGGAGCGCCTAAAAAGGGCTTGCAAGTAAGAAAGAAAGAAAGGAATGATAAATGGGAAAGGAAGGTTCGGGTGAATATAAAGGGAGAGTGCCGAACTACTAAGTCGGACCCCACACCCAACCAACTAAAGGAAAAGTGAAAGAGTATGGCGAGAGGGAATGGAGCGAAAAGCTCGGATGATCCTCATAGGAGGAATTAGACCCTCACCCATGATATCCGCTGCCAGGCAGCTCGTGAAAGGATGGGTGAAGAGGGCAAGGTTTAATGCAGCCACGGAAAAGGATGCGACTGCATTCCACGAGGTAGTGGAAGTCGGAATAACCAGCTAGTAAGGCTGAGATGTTGAGAAGGGTTATACCCGTTTCCTCTGGAGTAGGAACGAATTTCGAGGACGAAATTCCCTAAGGGGGGAAGATTGTAACGACCCGGACTTTTATGAATTTTAAATGGATGTAAAG
This sequence comes from Melastoma malabathricum subsp. normale, assembly GCA_029816415.1. Lineage (NCBI taxonomy): Eukaryota > Viridiplantae > Streptophyta > Magnoliopsida > Myrtales > Melastomataceae > Melastoma > Melastoma malabathricum. The sequence goes on from CM056632.1 coordinate 36,319,874, forward strand.
AACGTGCCGTGAGGTGGCAAAAGCGTTCGGAGATGTTCGGGCGAGTTGGGATGACCCTAGGAATGTGTAAGTGGGGTTAACGCCCGAGTAGGCTAAGTATGGGTGCCTTGGATGCCCAAAAATGAGGGTCCTCGGATCGACCCGGGACTAGCCTAGATGAATGGAGGATGGAAAATGAACGTCTAAAGTGGTTGTCGGAATTTGGAGATCGGCCCTAGGTTGGGTCGTATGAGGGTCGGTGCCGGATAGGGTCGTGGGCGATGGCCGCTGCCCAAGGGGCGAGGGCTGCCGACCCTGGCACGCCCAAACGTTAAAACGGTGAAGAGAGAGAAACGCCCGAGGGGTCGGACGGGTAGAGAGAGAAACCCGATCATGGGTGCCCCTCGGTGGGCGATAGAATCTGAACCCCCGCTGCCCAGGGGCGATGCGTGGGCGGCAGGTGGGCGACCCGTGGGCGACGGAAGGGCGTCCCATGGGCGATGAGTGGGCGACTCACGGGTGATAGATGGGCGACACGGAGGGCAGTGCGTGGGCGATGGAGGGGCGATAGGCGCGACCCCTAGGCATGCCCACGACGCTCCGGGGGTCAGCCCCGATGGTCATTTCGGCCGAAAAATGGCCCGACCCGGAATCGAAAATAAACGCTTCGGGGACCTTAAGGAGGTCATTAGGAAGCCTCCCGTGTATGTCGGAATTTTAAGATAAGGTCTAGATCTTAAGATAATCGCGGGCCAAGTTGGCCGCGGAAGGGGTGTGTGGAAGGGGGGACCAGCCGACCCCCCCTGTGCCCAAAGGGGGACCCCCCTGACGGAAGGGGGAATGTCGACGGGGCAAGAGTGCCACCGGGACGAGAGAGGCTGGTGTGGCCTTAAAACACTCTCTCCCCTTAGTCTCATTTAATGAGGATAGCCACATAAGTAAGGCTAGGCCATTGGATCATCCCTTGGGGAGGAAGGGAGGAATATGAGCCGTTGGATCGGTTTTAAGGAGAGGGAGAAAACACACCCACTTGTAGAGATCAATAAAATAATGGGGAAGGAAGGACATCGATGGGATGCTTCCCCAACGGATCTAAAAAGGAGAAAATAAAAAGGGAAGGGGGAAAAGAGAAAAGGCATTCGTTACCCCCCCCCAACGGATCGAAAGGGAGAGAGAAGGGGGAGAAAAGAAAAAGGAGAAAAAGGAGTGGGGACTCGGAGGGGGATCCGAGAGGGGGACCCCTTCCTCCTGCACACATACGCTCCAAGTGAGCAGAGGGAGGGTTGAGAGGGGGCCGGAGGGGAGTCCAGAGGGGGATCCCGTGGAGGCCGCCCTACCCGTATGCGTGCCGTGCGGAAGGCGAGGAAGCGCGACGCACGGAGACGTCCGGAGGCCCGTGAACAAGTGTGGAGGGACCTCCAAGGTGCGGATCCGAGACCCATGAAGGGGGATGGCTCGACGCACGGAAAATGAGACGGGGGGCGCAAACCCACTCGGTTAGGAATGTGGTGAGGTATAACCCGCTTCCTATCTCTTTACACGCTTTAGTTGGGAGATCGCTGAATATATATGCGTGTGATGTGAGAACGGAATGGAAAATGTTGGGAGGGGCCAAGAGAGGGAGGCTACGGATAAGCTCCCTTGAGGTCGGACCCAGATAACGCTCGTGGAGCGAGAAAGGAATGAGCCCGTGGGGCTGGAAAATGTTGGGAGGGGCCAAGAGAGGGAGGCTACGGATAAGCTCCCTTGAGGTCGGACCCAGATAACGCTCGTGGAGCGAGAAAGGAATGAGCCCGTGGGGCTGGAAAATGTTGGGAGGGGCCAAGAGAGGGAGGCTACGGATAAGCTCCCTTGAGGTCGGACCCGTATAAACGCTCGTGGAGCGAGGAAGGCGAGACGAGGTCTCGGGTAAGGAATAAGCCATGAGGGCTGGAATATGAACGACCATGAGAGGGTCGAGAAATAGCCGGAAGGGCTGAGAAATGGGAGGGGCCAAGATAGGGTGGACGGGTGGAGTCCCCTTGAGGTCGGACCCGATTATACGCTTGTAAAGCGTGAAATCCGAGAGGTTGATGCCTCGGAACGAAATAGGCCAAGGGCCGAAATGGGAACCCAATGAGGGGTTGGATCATAGCCTTGAGGGCTGGACATGAGGAGTAGTAACCAAGAAAGGGAGGCTAGACGAGAGCCCCTTGAGGTTACGACCAGTGATGCGCTCGTAGAGCGGAATATCCGAGAGGTGGTTGCCTCGGATGGGATGAACGGCCAAGGGCCGGAACGAGGACCCAAATGAGGGGTCAGATATAGCCTTGAGGGCTGAGAATGATAAGGAATAAATGAGGGTAAGGCGCGTAAGGCCCCCTCAAGATTAATAATGAAATAACGCTTGTAGAGCGAAAATGCGAGGAGTGAGCCTCGGGTGAGTAAATGGCCTTGAGGGCCAAGGTAAATGAATATGGAACGGATAAGGGAGTCTAGTGAGAGACTGCCCTGGTGCCAAAGAGGCACAGAACCGCTGCGCTCGGGGGTGGTTGGGAGGTGAGACCAAAACCGTGGTGTTTTGGTGGAAACGAGCGAAAATGGTATCGACGGAGGAGCCGATGACGGGCTGCCTCGTCGGGAATGGTTATAAACGACTAAGTGTGAGCCTAAGGGCGGGATTCGTAGATTTGAATGAGGGCTGGTAAAGCACGGAAAAGGGAGCCTAATAGGCCGCGATGGTAGAACCGAACAAAAGAAAGGTTCGGTGGAAACGAGTGAAACGGGAGCCGGTGCGGGCTGCCCGATAGAACGGAACGACTCCGAGGTTACGCCACTAAGTTGGGGCCTCGAGAGAAAGGTTTAAAAAGGGGCGAAGGCCCGAGGGTAAGATTGATACGTTGCGGGAGTAAAGCAACGAAGAGGATCCGAGACGGTGCAGAGGTACGCCCGTTTCGTGGATGTGTATAGCATGAGGTGCGCGGCACCCATGCGAGATACGGAAAGGTAAAGGAAGCCCGAGGAGGCTGTCCTAGTGCTAGATGAGCACGGAAACGATACGCTCGGGGGTGGACGGGAGGTTTGAGCGAGATAGAGTCCCAAGTGTGGACCGAAGGTACGCCTGAGGGGCGGTACCAAGAGCACGCCCGAGGGGCGGTGGCCAAGAGGCTAAGCCTCGAGAATAGGAATCGGTCGGACGACCGGAAATGGATGACCCCGCAAGGGCAGGGGTCAAGAATGTGCAGCGCGAACCGTGAGACGAGAGGGTCTCGACGGTGAAATCGCGAGAAAGAAAAATGAACATGGCTGGAAGAGCTGTGATGGACAATGGAGTCCATAAAGGAAAGAGGTGATGGAAATGTCCAAGAGGACAAAAAGGAAGGTGACACGGTAGAGAGGTGGTCACCGAACGGGGTAGTGCCGATGCAAGTATTAGGCATGCGGCCGGATTGTAAGGGTCCGGTGAGACCGTGTACAACGAAAGTATACTCTGATAATGCGATTTTTAATTCGGTAAAGTGCGGGACTTTACACCTCCCCCCTATAGTGTTTTACGGACGTTCTCGGGTCTGGCGCGAGGGAACACTGGCCTTTGTCCCAATCCCTCCCCCCGTGGACGTCACGTCCGGGGGCCAGGGGGCGAGGGCGGGGGCGATGGGGTGGCCACGCGGACCGCCCCCTTCTCGCCCCGCCGACGCTCCCGGCCCCTAAGCCACGCCGCGATGCCCTCCAGGGGCATCGCCCGGCCCCCCTTCCGCATCAACGTCCCCCAGGGGGGCGCTGCGGACGGGGGGGCGGGGGCGAGGGGGCGATCCTGGGGGCATGGGAATGCTCCCCGCGTCGCCCCCTACCGCCCCTCCACCCGCCCCACCCCCGCCTCGAAGGCCAACCGGCGCCCCAACGGCACGCCCCCATAGCCATCAATGATGGGCTGGGAGGGGGCGGGGCCGGGGGGTCCCACGGGGGGCCCACGGGGGGGGGGGACCCGGGGGGGGGGTCGTGGAGCACTCCCACCCTATAGTGTTTTACGGACGTTCTCATGTCTGGCACGAGGGTACACTGGCCTTTGTTCCAATCCCTCCGACCATGGGCGTCGCCCCCAGTGGCCAAGGGACGAGGGAGGGGTCGACGGGGGGACGAGGGGACGCCTCGCCTACCATGCCCCTCCCGCGGCAACGCCCGCCCACCGCCACCGCATGGGCGTTCCGCATGTTGGCGGGACGTCCGGGGGGCGACGGGGCGGCCCCCCTCGTCGCCCACGGCCGCCCCTCCCGAAGCCCACTCCCAACAATCGGTTAAGATGGCCGGGTAAGGAGGGCGGGGAGCTTCCGTCCGGAGGCCAAGGGGGGCGAGGGGGGGTCCGGGGGGTTCCGTCCCGACGACCGGGGGGGCGAGGGGGTACCCGGGGGGGGTTCCCCCTCGCGCCCCCGTGTCCCCCCACCATCCAGTGGGCGTCCCCCACGGGGGCGGGACGTCCCGGGGGCGAGGGGTTGGCATTGGAAGGCACGGGAGGCCCCCGCCCCCCACCACCCCGGA
>CM056632.1:36349367-36351867 GCA_029816415.1 Melastoma malabathricum subsp. normale
CGGAGTGGAGCCCCTTGAGGTCGGTCCCGGATAAGCGCTCGTGGAGCGGGAAAAGCGAGACGAGGTCTCGGAAAGGAATTAGCCGTTGGGGCTGGAAATATACAACCCTTGAGAGGTTGGGAATATAGCCGTTGGGGCTGGAAATGGGAGGGACCAAGATAGGGTGGACGGAGTAGAGCCCCCTTGAGGTCGGACCCAATAAAGCGCTTGAAAAGCGGGAATCCGAGAGGGTGATGCCTCGGAGTAAAAGTAGCCCAAGTGGGGCTGGAAAGGTGACCCATGTGGGGTCGGAACGTAGCCCAAGGGGCTGGAAAGAAAGAGAGAATGGTGGAGGGGTAGGCGCGGAGAGGCCGCCTCCAAGTTGGGAACGGAAAGTGCGCTCGCGGAGCGGAAATGGTGAGGAAACGTACCTCGGAACGAGGGTGGCCTTGATGGCCGAAGGGTATGTGATTCAAGTGAATTAAGGGAGCCTAGAAGGGCTGTCCCTTGCGTTGAAAAGGCGCGGTAAAGTAACGCTCGGGGGTGGTTGGGAGGTGAGACCGAATAGGCGAAGTATTCGGTGAAACGAGCGGAAACGGTAATCGGATTGCGATTGAGATGAGGCTGTCCTGTTTGAGGATGGACCCCGAGGTTCGACCATTGAGTAGGGACCTCGTGAAGGATGTTTGGAAGGGGTTAAGACCCGAGAATAAGGCTGGTAAGGTTGGGCCATAAGGCTGCGGTTACGAGGGTACAAAGGTGCGAGTGGGCACCCGGTGAGGGGAAGGACGATACGGTTAAGGGGCAGGAAATGCACGCCCCTTATGGAATAGAATGGGAGTCCAAGTGGGCTGTCCCAAGTGCCAAGAAAGGCCCGGACTGAAATGCTCGGGGGCGGATGGGAGGAGAGCAAGATTAAGTCCCAAGAGTGGACCGAATGGGCACCGATAGGCGGAATTGCGAGGCTAGGCCTCGGGAACTAATTCAGCCAAGTGGCTGGAAGTATAGACGTGAGAGAGGCAAGGGGTAAGGGTCTAGTGAGGGCCTTCTTAGTGCCGAATGAGTATGGACATAAGCTCGGGGGAGGCCGGGCGGTGTGAGCTAACAAAATGGAATGAGACGGATAAGAATGTCGAAACGAGGTGCGAGCCAGCAAGGGCTACCACCTACACTCCCTAGGCTATGGAAGGATGGCCGGGAGGGAGTATGTGAGGGTCGGACCGCAACGCGTCGACCCGGAACATAAGCAAACCAAATTGGTCATGCTCGAAAGGTACGAACGGAAACGGCATACGAGTAAGAGGACGAATGGGGGCTATTCCACTAGGGGCGCGTATGAGGCCTAGAGAGGACTAGAAGTCCATGAAAAGGGAAGTGGGCAATGGTTGGAATGGACCCCGTAGATGTGCGTGATGAACCGCACCCATATGCTCGCATGTCGAAGGATATGCGAGAGTAAGATGCAGACGCGCGGCTGCCCTGTGTCGGAGCTGCGAAGGGGGCGATCCCTATGAGATGTAAAATGTAAAGGTTGAGACCCAAAGGGGAGTGTGTGCGGATCGGTAGGGACCCGGAATCGAGGTTGTAATAAAATGAAGTGTGGACCTTATAGGGTCACGTGTGACAAACTGACAAGTGAATTCGTGACTTTTAAAAATAAATAAAGTGCGGGTCCTTTCACCTCCCCCCTATAGTGTTTTACGGACGTTCTCGGGTCTGGCGCGAGGGAACACTGGCCTTTGTCCCAATCCCTCCCCCCGTGGACGTCACGTCCGGGGGCCAGGGGGCGAGGGCGGGGGCGATGGGGTGGCCACGCGGACCGCCCCCTTCTCGCCCCGCCGACGCTCCCGGCCCCTAAGCCACGCCGCGATGCCCTCCAGGGGCATCGCCCGGCCCCCCTTCCGCATCAACGTCCCCCAGGGAGGCGCTGCGGACGGGGGGGCGGGGGCGAGGGGGCGATCCTGGGGGCATGGGAATGCTCCCCGCGTCGCCCCCTACCGCCCCTCCACCCGCCCCACCCCCGCCTCGAAGGCCAACCGGCGCCCCAACGGCACGCCCCCATAGCCATCAATGATGGGCTGGGAGGGGGCGGGGCCGGGGGGTCCCACGGGGGGCCCACGGGGGGGGGGGGACCCCGGGGGGGGGACCCGGGGGGGGGGTCGTGGAGCACTCCCCCCCTATAGTGTTTTACGGACGTTCTCATGTCTGGCACGAGGGTACACTGGCCTTTGTTCCAATCCCTCCGACCATGGGCGTCGCCCCCAGTGGCCAAGGGACGAGGGAGGGGTCGACGGGGGGACGGGGGGACGCCTCGCCTACCGCCCCCTTGTCGCCCCACCGACGCCCGCAGCCCCTACTCCATGATACCATGCCCCTCCCGCGGCAACGCCCGCCCACCGCCACCGCATGGGCGTTCCACATGTGGGCGGGACGTCCGGGGGGCGACGGGGCGGCCCCCCTCGTCGCCCACGGCCGCCCCTCCTGAAGCCCACTCCCAACAATCGGTTAAGATGGCCGGGTA
>CM056632.1:36361867-36366867 GCA_029816415.1 Melastoma malabathricum subsp. normale
GGCATCACCAAGAACTCAAAGGACCCATACCTCGTCACCATAGTAGTTTTAGGCTCATCCCCCTCTGCAATGCGGACTTGCCAATATCCCGACCGCACAAAATCGATCTCCTCCCAGGTACCGTTCCCCCTGCTAAAGCTCCTTACAGGATGGCCCCGAAAGAACTAGCGGAGCTAAGAGTTCAATTGGGTGAATTGCTCGAGTCGGGAAAAATTCAGCCATCCAAGGCCCCTTTTGGAGCTCCTGTCCTGTTCCAAATGAAGCACGATGGCACCTTGCGGCTTTGCGTAGACTACCGGGGGCTAAACAAAGTTACCGTGAAGAACAAGTATCCAGTACCATTGGTGGCAGATTTGTTCGATCGGCTGTCGAAGGCTGCCAATATCCAACTTAGAGAAATAGGCAGCCTTCGACAGCCGATCGAACAAATCTGCCACCAATGGTACTGGATACTTGTTCTTCACGGTAACTTTTTTTAGCCCCCGGTAGTCTACGCAAAGCCGCAAGGTGCCATCGTGCTTCATTTGGAACAGGACAGGAGCTCCAAAAGGGGCCTTGGATGGCTGAATTTTTCCCGACTTGAGCAATTCACCCAATTGAACTCTTAGCTCCGCTAGTTCTTTCGGGGCCATCCTGTAAGGAGCTTTAGCAGGGGGAACGGTACCTGGGAGGAGATCGATTTTGTGGTCCACCGTCCGCCTAGGAGGAAGACCCATTGGTAGTTCGGCAGGCATGACATCTTGGAACTCTTCAAGGACAGATTCAATAACTTGGGGGATCTCCGTGGACGTGGCCTCCTCCACTTCGAAAACCGCCGCAAGGTAGATCATCTCGCCCTTCTTCCAACCCTTAGCCAACTGCATTGCCGACACCATCTCCGATTTCCCATCACCGGCTTTCCCTTCTAAGTATTGCCCTTGAACGAAGCATGGATGGGACGTGTCCCCAACGAACAGCCCACCCAAATGAGGCATCACCACAACCTGGGCATCCATAAAGAAATTGTTCCCCAAAATAACATCAAAGTCATCGAGAGGAACTACCATGAAGTCGAGGGATCCTTCCCACAAACCGAGGGTAATTTTCACGCTCTTCGCCATTCCATTAATGGGCTGGCTCCGAGAGTTCACCGCCTTGATGCGACACGGATGCTCGTTCACCACCATCCCCAGTCTCCCCACAACACGGTCGGCTACGAAACTATGCGTTGCACCCGTGTCCACCATCGCCATCACCTGATGCTTGTTGATAGACAAAGGAACGTACATTAGTCCCTTACCGGTACCCTCCTTTCGAGTTCGTAGGGCACTGAGCAACTGCAGTGGCGCAACACGAGTAGGGGCAGCTTCTTCCTCGGAGAGCATAGCGTTCAATCTCTCCTTCTTCGGGCAATCCCTCGCTCTATGAGGACCGTTACATATGAAACAGCCTTGATGGGTCTTAGGATCCTTCTTTGCCTCACCACCAGAGCCGCTCGAAGTTCCCGAAGACTGCCCGCCCCCGCTCGAAGATTTACCCTTGGCCTTACCCATTTTACCCTTCTTATTTTCCTGCGACGGACCTTTCGCAGCACCAGCATTCTTTCCCTTCGCATCGTTTCCACTATTTGCCCGGAAATCAACAAGTGCGTCGGCAGCAGCAACAGCCGTAGCAAGATCACGGACGCCCTGCCGCCTCAGCTCAAGTTGTGCCCACAATTGAAGCCCGGACATGAAGTTGAACAGCTTGTCGGCCTCCGACATATCCGTGATCACCAACATCAACGATGAGAACTGCTTAACATACTCGCGCACCGAACCTGCGTGCTTGAGTTGTTTCAGGGCCTCCCTCGCAGCCCAGATAGTGTTCCCCGGAAGGAATTGATCCACCAATTCTTTCTTCAACGCTTCCCAAGTTTCGATCTTTGGACGTCCCGCACTCAACTCGTCCTGTACCCGGGTCCGCCACCAGAGTTTAGCATCTCCGGTCAGGTACATTGCCGTGATCGATACCCTTTCCGTCTCAGGAACTTTCGCCGCAAGGAAGTACTGCTCCACGTCCCATAGGAAGTTTTGCAGCACCTTCGCATCGCGACACCCATCGAAAGATTGAGGTTCCGGTACCCGTACCTTACTTCGCCCCTCGCCACCGTGAGACAACGCAGCCATGGCAGCTTTGAGGATGGCAATCTCATTGCCCAGCTCCTCCTGCCGATCGTTTAGCTTCCCCACCATTTGAGTATAGTCCGCCCGGACGCCCTCCAAGGTTTCCCCCGAAGGACCACAGATTGAGGACACCTTGTTACTCAGCGACGACAGCTCCTCACGAATCTGGCCGAGTTGTGCCACCAGAGGTGGAACATCGCCAGCGGGACCATCCCCCACCAGCGCTTCGAGGCGATCAATCCTTTCAGTGTTCGTTGGCCTCGCCATTGGTGAACCAAGCTCGGATACCAACTGTCACAGGGACGCAAGAAACCCAGAAAATTTCTCGACCCTGGCGGCGTCGTAACTCCCTCGGAAGCACGACCAGCCCTCTCGATCAGATTCCCCCTAAGCCCCGCCCACACTCACAAGTGTTTGCTCACGTACTCTCGTGTATCGCTCACGATCGCACTCAAGGACGCTCGCATGGACAAGGACTCGCTCACCAGAACACAAGGATGTGGCCGAAGGCACAGATTGTATTTCTCAACTCAATCTTACAATGTGTCCTGCCCAGCCCCCTTACATCTCTTATTTATAGGGGCTCGGGGCATGCATGTCATCTACAACGTGTACATCATGCAAGCAGCCAAAGAAAATCAAGGGTCGCCCACTCTAAGCAGCCCAAAGGTCGTCTGCTCCCACCTGCGCCAACAGAGGAAGCTCCAGGGTCGCGGCATCAGTGGAAGATCCAGAGTCGCCTGCCGCAGCGCCAGAGGAAGATCCAGAGTCGCCTACTGCACCCTTCTGGTCACGTCAGACCTGCCCCAGCATGCGTCCGACCCAAGTAAGCGACTATCCAGCTTCCCTTTCCGCCAAAGACCAGATTTGCTCGTGCCTCCCTCACGAGCCATGCCCAAGGAACCGTCCTGGGCGTGCCTTGTCTAGCACCCGTCCATGGGCGCTTACAGTAGGCCACTATCCTACCATCGAAAGTTGATAGGGCAGAAATTTGAATGATGCGTCGCCGGCACAACGGCCATGCGATCCGTCGAGTTATCAGACCGGCGCGGACGGGAACGCCCAGGGGATGGGCGACCGACCGGTCGGGAAGCGCGATGCCCGCACGGTACCACCCAACGCAGAGGACGCGTAGGGGAGACAAGGGAACCGAGACATGGACGACAACGTATCCGTGTACCGCGATCGGGTAACTAGCGCAGGAACCCACACCATCGCCCGCGAACGACACTCGGCGCGGGCGATCAAATGAAACGGATAGGACCGACGCAGTTCGGTGCCCGAAGCACGGAGCCTGCCGCGGGAACGTATCCTGATTGCCACTCATGCGTCGTCCCAACGCTGCCCGAGAGGACGCCCCACTACCCGACGCGGCCTCCGGAAGGGAGGAGGGGCCGGGCGGAAGGGACGCGCCACGAACAAGCCTGCTAGACGCGAAGCGCGTATACCGACAACCGAAGGAAGGGGTCATCGCGATCCGACTTTCTGCCCAAATCGAATTCAGGACACCCAGGGGGACGGCCGTAGGGACGGGGCAGGGGAGGCCGTGGAGCGCCTCCCCGTACGATGCGGCCTGGCGTTCGTGCCTCCGCCCTACCTCCACGAAACGATGCCCCACGGGGCATCACCCACCCACGGTACCTCATGATCAACGAAGGGGCAGAAGGGGCATCTTAGGGGGCCGGGTGGGGGGTGGGTCGGGGGGAGGCCGTGGAGCACCTCCCCCCTATAGTGTTTTACGGACGTTCTCGGGTCTGGCGCGAGGGAACACTGGCCTTTGTCCCAATCCCTCCCCCCGTGGACGTCACGTCCAGGGGCCAGGGGGCGAGGGCGGGGGCGATGGGGTGGCCACGCGGACCGCCCCCTTCTCGCCCCGCCGACCCTCCCGGCCCCTAAGCCACGCCGCGATGCCCTCCAGGGGCATCGCCCGGCCCCCCTTCCGCATCAACGTCCCCCAGGGGGGCGCTGCGGACGGGGGGGCGGGGGCGAGGGTGCGATCCTGGGGGCATGGGAATGCTCCCCGCGTCGCCCCCTACCGCCCCTCCACCCGCCCCACCCCCGCCTCGAAGGCCAACCGGCGCCCCAACGGCACGCCCCCGTAGCCATCATTGATGGGCTGGGAGGGGGCAGGGCCGGGGGGTCCCACGGGGGCCCACGGGGGGGGACCCGGGGGGGGGGGGGTCGTGGAGCACTCCCCCCCTATAGTGTTTTACGGACGTTCTCATGTCTGGCACGAGGGTACACTGGCCTTTGTTCCAATCCCTCCGACCATGGGCGTCGCCCCCAGTGGCCAAGGGACGAGGGAGGGGTCGACGGGGGGACGCCTCGCCTACCGCCCCCTTGTCGCCCCACCGACGCCCGCAGCCCCTACTCCACGATACCATGCCCCTCCCGCGGCAACGCCCGCCCACCGCCACCGCATGGGCGTTCCGCATGTGGGCGGGACGTCCGGGGGGCGACGGGGCGGCCCCCCTCGTCGCCCACGGCCGCCCCTCCCGAAGCCCACTCCCAACAATCGGTTAAGATGGCCGGGTAAGGAGGGCGGGGGGCTTCCGTCCGGAGGCCAAGGGGGGCGAGGGGGGGTCCGGGGGGTTCCGTCCCGACGACCGGGGGGGCGAGGGGGTACCCGGGGGGGGTTCCCCCTCGCGCCCCCGTGTCCCCCCACCATCCAGTGGGCGTCCCCCACGGGGGCGGGACGTCCCGGGGGCGAGGGGTTGGCATTGGAAGGCACGGGAGGCCCCCGCCCCCCACCACCCCGGACGCAACTCGACCCGCCCAACCCCCTCCCGAAGCCCAGTCCCCATGAATGGGTTGCGACTGTCGGGCAAGGCGGGCGTGCGGGGGGGTGGGGGGAGG
>CM056632.1:36376867-36391867 GCA_029816415.1 Melastoma malabathricum subsp. normale
GTGCCATCATTATGTTTGTTCGTGGGGGTTAAAATGAGATGAATTCTAGTTTCTTGCAGGTAATAGAAGTGTGTTTTGAGCTGCGCATCTTGCAAGAAGAGATATTAATTAGATCTCGAAAAGTTTGAGCGTATAGCTCACATGTTTGTAATGAATCTTTTGCTAATCAATGTAAATGTAATGTTTTTGTATAAATCAAATTGTTTCGATCCTTTCAAGTGGTATCAGAGCGTAGGATCATTTTGGAGTGATAAGGGTGGTATTTGAGTTGATTTTTGCATCGAAAACGCTCTTTAAGGCATGCGCATGTGTATGTGATTGATTGGATTGATTGGGAGTTGATTCGGACGAGTTGGTATTGAGGAAAAAGTGAATGGAAAAGGGTTCGGAATTGCTAAATTATGTGTGTATGAGAACACATGAGTGGGTGTTTGGTTTGGAAGGTTTGAGGTTTAAACATCACGGAAGGTGATGGAAACAAGCGCTTGGTGCGCTAAAGGCATGGTGCCGTAAAGGAATCACCTAGAAAAGGGATTGATTGAATTTGAAATGTGTGTATTGAGGCTGCAAATGTACGCCTAAATTGGAATGAATGAGATGTATGACTAAATGTTTGAATGTGGATTTGATAGGGAAATGACGGGTGAAGGAGTGCCCATAGCGGTACGTGAGTTCGCCGAAGTGGAACATTCTCTTCCAGGGAAGAGGAAGGCATACCTTATGGGACAGTATCGGAAGATGGATCCTCCAAAATTTAAGGGGGACGAAGGGCCTGAGTTGGCAGAAGATTTTATCAATGATGTGGAGAAGATCTACGACTCCTTGGTGTGTACACCCGAGGAGAAATTGTGCCTAGCTGAATACTCACTTCAAAGAGGAGCGGAAACTTGGTGGAAGGCAAGTAAGGGGAGTGCCAAGATGGGCCAAAGTGAGGATGCTTGGACAATGTTCAAGACGGCATTCCTGGACAAATACTTGCCATTTTCTTATCGGACGGATAAGGCATTGGAGTTTGCTCAACTGAACCAAGGAAATATGTCGGTAGATGAGTATGAGACAAGGTATACAGTTCTGTCTCACTACGGACCTGCTATGGATGAGTTGAGTCGGGCAAGGAAATTCGAATTGGGGTTGGAACCCCATATTAGGATGCAAGTGTCTACGCTTTGTTTGACTACTTATGAGGAAGTGTACAAGAGGGCTCAGAATGCGGAAATGTCATGGAAGGCAGTGAAGGAGGTGGAGGAAGCTGAAAGGGCAAAGAGAAGGGTGGAGGGCGGAATGCCTCCTACTAAGAGGTTTAGGCCGAGTGGATCCTTCTCGGGTCAGAGAGGATTTGTGTCACGACCTCCGCGTCCTCCTATGCCTATGAGGAGCTTTAACCGAGGGGGAAACCAAGGCTCAAGGATGAGCGGCCCTCCCACTTGTCCTCGGTGCAACAAACAACATTTTGGGTTCTCATGTGTAACCAATGAGCCCTTGTGCTACCAATGCGGGAAACCGGGCCACTTGAGGAGGAATTGCCCTCAAAGCGGTGGAGAGGTGAGCAGCCGAAGGATTGGCATGAGTGCTCTCAGAGGAAGAGGTGGCATGAGACTTGGTCCGACAGTGACGGTCTCCAGAGGATCGGTGAGCGGACCAGTGGATAATGCTAGGCTGAATGCGCTTACTGAGGATGAGGCGAATGCCTCACGAGGAGTGATCTCAGGTACGGTTCAACTTCAAGGTGAATTACTACATGCATTGTTTGATACTGGTGCGACGCATTCGTTTGTGGCACAAAGGTGTGTGGAATTACATGAATGGCCGGTTGAGAAACTTGAGAAACGGATGCGTGTGGTGTTGCCTTCGGGAAATGAATTGGAAATAGAGAAAGCATGTTATGCATGCGAGTTGATGGTTGCGGGATTGAGTTTTGTGATTGATCTCATTGTGCTGCAGATAAGTGACTTTGATGTGATATTGGGCATGGATTGGTTGGCTTCGAGCCATGCTCAAGTGGATTGTGAATCGAAGCAAGTTTTGATCATGGATGAGAAAGGGAAGTCCCGTGAGTACATAGGCCATGGAGGATACGGCCGAATTTTGATGGTATCTGCAGTACGAATGTACAGGTGGATGAGGACAGGACATGAAGTGTATCTTGCGTTGATGCTTAACAAAGAAGCTGAAATTCCAAGGTTGGAGCAAATAGAAGTGGTAAGGGACTTCGCGGATGTATTTCCGGAAGAGCTGCCAGGATTACCACCGGAGAGAGATGTAGAGTTTGAAATCGACTTACTTCCGGGGACCGCTCCTATTTCGCGTGCTCCATATCGAATGAGTTTGGTTGAGTTAAAAGAATTGAAAGCACAATTGCAAGAGCTTGTAGAAAAGAAATATGTACGTCCTAGTGTAAGCCCGTGGGGCGCACCTGTACTGTTTGTAAGAAAGAAAGACGGTAGTATGAGATTATGTATAGACTATCGTTTGTTGAATCAAAGAACGATTAAGAATCGTTATCCTCTACCTCGTATTGATGACTTGTTTGATCAATTACAAGGATCAGTTGTGTATTCGAAGATAGATCTTCGGTCGGGATATTATCAGATTGGTGTAAAGGAAGAGGATATTCCTAAGACCGCGTTTAGAACACGTTATGGGCATTATGAATTCAGAGTAATGCCGTTTGGATTGACAAATGCACCAGCGGTGTTTATGGGATTAATGAATCAAGTGTTTAGACCGTACTTGGATCACTTCGTGGTGGTGTTCATAGATGATATCCTCGTGTATTCCAAGAGTTGGGAAGAACATAAAGAACACTTAGAGATTGTGTTGAAAACATTGAGGGAAAACAAATTATATGCCAAATTGAGTAAGTGTGAATTTTGGCTTGAAAAAGTAGCATTCCTTGGCCATGTGATATCGGCCACAGGAGTGGAAGTAGATCCTTCGAAGATTGAGGCAATAAAAGAGTGGCCACGCCCGAAGAGTGTGTCAGAAGTTCGAAGTTTCTTGGGATTGGCGGGCTATTATCGAAGATTTGTGGAAGGATTTTCGAAAATTGTAACTCCCATAACGAAACTCTTGAGGAAGGATGTCAAATATGAGTGGTCGGACAAATGTGAAACAAGCTTTGAGGAATTGAAGAAGAGATTGACTAGTGCGCCGATTTTGACATTGCCAACGGGAACGGGTGGTTTTGTAGTATATTGTGATGCTTCGGCACAAGGCTTGGGTGGAGTGTTAATGCAACATGGAAAAGTTGTAGCCTATGCTTCGAGACAATTAAGGAAGCATGAGGAAAACTACCCTACACATGACTTGGAATTGGCTGCGGTGGTGTTTGTGTTAAAGTTGTGGAGGCACTACTTGTATGGAGAGAAATTTGAAATCTATACGGATCATAAGAGTTTGAAGTATTTGTTTACTCAACAAGAGATGAACATGAGACAACGCCGATGGGTGGAATTGTTAAAGGATTATGATTGTACAATTGTGTATCATCCTGGAAGGGCTGATGTAGTGGCGGACGCATTGAGTAGAAAACACATAGCTCTCATGTGTTTGGTTATAGAAGAATCAAAGATGATCGAACAAATGGGCAATCTAAATATTCGATTGGAAGATTCGGAAGGAACTCTATATGTCGCCAGGGGGCAAGTGGAACCGGAAGTGATTGGAATGATTAGAGACGCCCAAGTTCGTGATGAATACTTGGTGATTTTAAGAGAAGAGCTTGGGACGACACCTTATGAACGGTTCAAGTTAGCGGCCGATGGGTTGCTAAAATTTCAAGGAAGGATTTGTGTTCCGGAAGATGTTGTAGTAAAGAAAAGGCTTTTGGATGAGGCACATAAGACCGCATATGGTGTGCATCCAGGAATAACGAAAATGTACCGGAACTTGAGACAATTTTATTGGTGGCCTAAGATGAAAAGAGATGTTGCTAAATATGTGAACCGGTGCATTGTTTGCCAAATGATAAAGATTGAACATCAAAAGCCAGGGGGATTGTTGGAACCATTGCCTGTACCCGAATGGAAGTGGGAGGATATTGCAATGGACTTTGTGACGAACCTACCCAAGGGAGGTCGTAATATGGATTCGGTATGGGTGGTTGTGGATAGGCTAACAAAGTCAGCCCACTTCATACCAATACAGATAAATTGGTCTTTGGATACCTTAGCAAAGATTTATATTCGGGAAGTGATAAAGTACCACGGAGTGCCTCATACTATTACTTCGGACAGAGACCCACGGTTTACCTCGAAATTGTGGAGAAGTCTCCAAGGAGCTTTGGATACAAAGCTGCAGATGAGCACAGCTTTTCATCCACAAACGGATGGGCAAACAGAACGGACAATACAAACGTTCGAAGATATGTTGAGGGCATGTGTATTGGAATGGAAGGGTAGTTGGGTAGACCACCTTCCATTGATTGAATTTACGTATAACAACAGCTATCATGCGAGCATTGGAATGGCCCCGTTCGAGGCCTTGTATGGGAGGAGTTGTCGATCTCCTTTGTGTTGGAGGAACCGGGTGAGAAAGTATTTGATGGTCCGGAGCTTATCAAGGAAACATCGGAAGTAATTGCGATAGTTCGAGAGAGAATGAGGACGGCTCAAAGCCGACAGAAAAGCTATGCGGATCAACGAAGGAGACCCTTGGAATTTGGAGTCGGAGATAAAGTATTTTTAAAGCTCTCCCCCATGAAGTCAATGTTCCGGATGGGCAAGGCTCACAAGTTGAGTCCGAGGTATATAGGTCCGTATGAGATAATTGAAAGAGTAGGGAAAATGGCGTATCGAATAACTATACCTCCGGAGTTGTCGCACTGCCATGATGTTTTTCATGTGTCCATGTTAAGAAAGTATGAGCCAGATCCGGAGACAAGGGTGGAAATGACCGCAACGACCGTGAATGAGAATTTGAGTGTGACCATGGTACCAGCAAGAGTAATCGGGCACAAGGAGCGAACGACTCGAGGGAAGAAAACGCAACTGGTTTTGGTGTTATGGAAAGGAGATGGAATGGAAGATCAGTCTTGGGAACTAGAAGAACGTATGAAAGAGTTATATCCATCTCTTTTTGAGTAAAAATAATTTCGGGGACGAAATTCCTTAAGGGGGGAAGAATGTAATGACCCAAAATTCTATGATAATAGATAATGAAATCAATGTATATGTGATGAGTTTGATGATAAATGAGAATGACTTGTTTATGAATGTTTAGACATGTGATGGATTAATGATTAATGCCTTGGATGCCCAAAAATGAAGGTATATGAATTAAAGTGGGGTTGTCGCGAAGGGTTAGAGGATGAAAGACGAATGCCCGAAGTGGGCGTTATAATATTAAGGTTCGTCCTAGATTGAACACGAGGAGGTTCGGAGTAGGTCGGGTAAGGGTCCACGACCACCGACCCCGGGGGCGATAGCCATCGACCCCCTAACACACCCAACGGGGGCTCAAAGGGAGTCCAGAGGGGGTCCAGAGGGGACCCAACGGGGGCTCAGAGGGAGTCCAGAGGGGGCCCAGAGGGGGTCGAGAGGGGACCCAACGGGGGCTCAGAGGGAGTCCAGAGGGGGCCCAGAGGGGGTCCAGAGGGGGTCCAGAGGGGACCCAACGGGGGCTCAGAGGGGGCCCAGAGGGGGTCCAGAGGGGGCCAGAGGGGACCCAACGGGGGCTCAGAGGGGGTCCAGAGGGGGTCCAGAGGGGGCCCAGAGGGGATCCGAGGATGGGCGCCTATGTGGCCCTTGAACCAATACCCACCGTTGATGAAATGGACAAAAGCTTCCAAGGATGAATTGTGGCCATGGGATCAAGTTGACTAGTCAACTTGATATTATTTAAATAATGATGGGGGAGTCCAAATTAGAATGATGGTAATTTGGTCCCTAGTTGCTAATGGAAGAGGATGAGGGGCCTCATGAAGGGTGTTGAGGCGGTGAACCCCTCTTGAAAGGGGGGAATTCGTCCTCCTTCCACACACAACACACACACAACACACACACAACACATACACACACAAAGGACTTAGAAAGAAAAAGGAAGAAGGGGAGTTCGGCGAAGAGGAAGAAGAAGAGGAAAGGAAGGCGATTCGATTCACCAAAGTGGATCCGAGGACAAGAAGGATTAGGCGCCGAGCTTGTGAAAGGCTAAAGGCCGAAGGGAGGCTACCTTTGCGGGCTGAAGTGGTGCGGCGAAGGGCGGAGCTCACCGACTTGTGTCGAGGTGTAACCGGCCGGTAACCCCTACATCCCTCCTTCGCTTTTAAGCTTAGTTGTGGTGCATGCTGTTTAAATTCGTGGCTGTGGTTGGGCTGTGATTTGGAGGTGGTTTGGAGAGGGTTAGAGGGTGGCCGAACCCCTAAGGTGGAGGGGAGCCACCCGAACCCCTCTATCTTTGAGTATGTGTATGCGTGTGGTTGTTGGCTTACCGAAAGGCCGTGCTTGGGGCGAGCCTTGAGGGGAATGATTGCGGTCCTTAGGGGCTGGAAATGAGTGAGGTTAAGGTATGGAATAGGGGAGTGTCGAGCCCCGTGGTGGCGGCGCTCCACCTCGCGCTCTAAGAGCGGAATCGCGTGGCTTTGGCCATGGAAATCAAATCGGCTAAAGGCTGGAAATTGTGCGGCGTTGTAAGGCCGGAACAGGAGCCTAGAAGGGCTGTCCCTCGTGCTAGAAAAGCACGGAAAAGTTTTGCTCGGGGGTGGATGGGAGGTGAGACCGAATGGGGTGACATTCGGTTGAAACGGGCAAGAATAATGAGTGTTACTTGAGTTCAAATGAGGGGCTGTAGGAAAGGAGTTATAATGTGAAAATTTGTGGCCACATTCCTACCTTGGAAGGGAGTAGGAATGTGGTAGAAATCAGTGGAAAATAATGGAGGAAGGTCAAAGCCGAATTGGTATATCATTGGATATACAGAAAACGAAAAATGGCCGAAATGATGATTAGACGGGTACATGGTTTCAGCAGCCTAAGGGAAAATGCACTTGGAGTTTGGTTTTGAAATTTTAAGGGTATCTTCCTACCTTATCTAAGAGGTTGAAAATGGCAGACACGAATGGAAATTGATGGGAAAAGGTGAAGGCCGAATGGGTTGAAATTTGGTGTCCGTACTGCACTAAAATGGGTGTGTGTGCACGGATGACCTTGCGTGATGTGTGCCATCATTATGTTTGTTCGTGGGGGTTAAAATGAGATGAATTCTAGTTTCTTGCAGGTAATAGAAGTGTGTTTTGAGCTGCGCATCTTGCAAGAAGAGATATTAATTAGATCTCGAAAAGTTTGAGCGTATAGCTCACATGTTTGTAATGAATCTTTTGCTAATCAATGTAAATGTAATGTTTTTGGATAAATCAAATTGTTTCGATCCTTTCACCTCCCCCCTATAGTGTTTTACGGATGTTCTCGGGTCTGGCGCGAGGGAACACTGGCCTTTGTCCCAATCCCTCCCCCCGTGGACGTCACGTCCGGGGGCCAGGGGGCGAGGGCGGGGGGGATGGGGTGGCCACGCGGACCGCCCCCTTCTCGCCCCGCCGACGCTCCCGGCCCCTAAGCCACGCCGCGATGCCCTCCAGGGGCATCGCCCGGCCCCCCTTCCGCATCAACGTCCCCCAGGGGGGCGCTGCGGACGGGGGGGCGGGGGCGAGGGGGCGATCCTGGGGGCATGGGAATGCTCCCCGCGTCGCCCCCTACCGCCCCTCCACCCGCCCCGCCCCCGCCTCGAAGGCCAACCGGCGCCCCAACGGCACGCCCCCATAGCCATCTATGATGGGCTGGGAGGGGGCGGGGCCGGGGGGTCCCACGGGGGGCCCACGGGGGGGGACCCGGGGGGGGTCGTGGAGCACTCCCCCCCTATAGTGTTTTACGGACGTTCTCATGTCTGGCACGAGGGTACACTGGCCTTTGTTCCAATCCCTCCGACCATGGGCGTCGCCCCCAGTGGCCAAGGGACGAGGGAGGGGTCGACGGGGGGACGGGGGGATGCCTCGCCTACCGCCCCCTTGTCGCCCCACCGACGCCCGCAGCCCCTACTCCACGATACCATGCCCCTCCCGCGGGAACGCCCGCCCACCGCCACCGCATGGGCGTTCCGCAGGTGGGCGGGACGTCCGGGGGGCGACGGGGCGGCCCCCCTCGTCGCCCACGGCCGCCCCTCCCGAAGCCCACTCCCAACAATCGGTTAAGATGGCCGGGTAAGGAGGGCAGGGGGCTTCCGTCCCGAGGCCAAGGGGGGCGAGGGGGGGTCCGGGGGGTTCCGTCCCGACGACCGGGGGGGCGAGGGGGTACCCGGGAGGGGGGGGGTTCTGAAAGGATCCAGAGTTTAAAAATTTTTCAAAACCTCCATTTTATTGCCAACATATACCAGAATCCATTACATTCCATTTACAGATCGACTACCAAATAAAATTTCCCTAAACCTATCCTTCGTGCTGCGCACCTCGCATGGATGCCTCAAGGCCTGCACAATTTCGCGCTTATCAAGTCATATTCGCCCCAGTAGCCACACATGGCAATTACCTAAGACTTTGGACCTTCGACCACAACCACCGTCGCCTTACTCCATCCGTCCCAACCGCCCCGCATTCGACATTCCGTAACGGCCCTTATGCGGGGTTACTCTCGCCTATTCGAACAGCCCCTGCCTTCTCCAAGAAGGCAAGGCCATGGTTTTTACCCTTTTCGGGCTCCCTTCACGGGCAGCCCACGTTTACTTGGAGTGCCGCTTCGCTCACGCCCGCTTCGTACGAGCGCCATCGCTCATCACCATATGCATCCGTTCTCAGCTCGGCACCCTTGAGCCGAGCCTTACGGGGTTCCTTCCAGCCCTTATGATTTTCCCTTCCGCCTCCCACAAGGCAAGGGACGAGGCTTCCTAAGCCCCTTTAGGGTACCCTTCAAGGCAGCCCTTAAGTTACTCGAAGCACCCGCTTCGTTCGTATACGTCTCGGCCGAGTATTGGCATACTCCAGCCTTAATCCTCCCAACCGCCCTCCGAGCATATGCTCCGTGCTTACCTCGGCACGAGCATTCAGTCTTCCCGGCTCTCGTAGGACCCCTTCCTGGCCCCTCCTTTCAGCCCGTGGCTGATTCGCCTTTCCCGCGACTTTCACTCGCGGGTCGCTCTTAAAGCGTTTATCCGCCTGATCCTTAAGGGAGGCCTCTCCGCGCCTTTCCCCTTCTCGGATTCCTATCCATTTCCAGCCCCCAAGGCTGGGTTCCGACCCCTCCAAGGTCACACATGCTTAACTCACCGGCCCATGGCCGCTTTGCTTCCCGAGACCTACGTCTCGCGATTCCACCCCTTAAGTGCCCATTCGGGCTCATCCTTGGGGAAGGCCTTTCCACACCTTTTTCCCCTTTTGCATTCGCACCCCTTCACCAACCCCGTGACCGGGTTCCACTTCTTACGCGTTGCGCTCACTCCGTTTCCCAGCCCTTCTTTCGCTTCGCTTCCGGGACCTTAGTCCCGCGATTCCGCGATTCCGTTCTTTACTTTAACCTGCCGGTCCATCCTTAGGGAGGGCTTCTCTATGCCGTTCTCCCCCTTCGGATCTCCTCCATTTCCAGCCCCCAGGGCTGGATTAGCTTCCGAGGCCTCGCCTCATGGTTTCCGCTTACTAGCGTACTACCGAGTCCGATTCCCCGGACTCGGCTTCGCTCGACCACCCGTCCACCCCCGAGCATATTTTCTCGTGCCCTTTTTGCACGGAGGGCAGCCCGTCCTAGGCCCCCTAGGGACTCCGTTCAGCCCCCATTTTTCCAGCCATCCATTCTAGTCCTTGCGAGACGCCCGTCTCGTGGACTTTCGCTCTACGAGCGCTCAATCGGGTCCACCCTCGGAGGAGGCTCTCCCGTGCCTTCCCCTCCTCGGGTCCTCCCTCTTTCTCCAGCCCTAAGGCTGCATTTTTCCCAGCCCATTCCAGCCCTTAGGCCGCACGCGCTTCCGAGACCTCGTCTCGCGCGTTTCGCTCTACGATCGCGTATTCGGGTCCATCCTCGGAGGAGGCTCTCCCGTGCCTTCCCCTCCTCGGATCCTCCCTCTCTTTCCCGACCCCTCATTGGGTCTCCATTCCGGCCCTTGGCCCATTTTATCCCGAGACCTCGTCTCGTCCATCCTCGCTCCACGAGCGTATTCCGGGCGTCACCTCAAGGGAGCTCGTGCTAGCCTCCCTATCTTGGTACCCCTTTTCTCTTTCCTCTTTTCCTTTCCTCCTTTCCCTTTTTACGGGTCTAGGGGCGGCTTCCCTCGCTTTCCCGAGGTCCGGCCAGCCCCTTCTCCCTTTCCTTTCCTCCTTTCCTTTCCTCCTTTCCTTTCGCGGGTCTAGGGCGGCTTCCCTCCCTTTCTCGAGGTCCGGCCAGCCCCTTCCCCCTTTCCTTTCCTCCCTTCCTTTCCTCCTTTCCTTTCGCGGGTCTAGGGGCGGCTTCCCTCCCTTTCTCGAGGTCCGGCCAGCCCCTTCCCCCTTTCCTTTCCTCCGTCCGAACCCATCCAGCCCACACATTCAGCGGACCCAACTAAATAAAGTGCCGAGGTGAGGGGGTTACCTTTTCTTGGCTCGTTTAAGGCCGAGCCGACCCTAGCTCCTTTCCCGCGCGGTTCTCGCCCTCGAGGGTTGCCGAAGCACGGCCCTCGGCCTTGGCTAGCTTGGCCCCGGGCTTTCCTCGCGCGGCACTCCACCAAGCCGTCCTCGCTTCCTTCCCCAAGCCTCGGCCGCCTCCTCTCTCCCTCTTCTCTTTTTTTGGGGTTTGCGTGTGGGGGAATGGGGTGGAGAATGGGGGTTCCGGATCCCCCCAAGGG
The DNA here is from genome assembly GCA_029816415.1 of Melastoma malabathricum subsp. normale. Classification (NCBI taxonomy): domain Eukaryota; kingdom Viridiplantae; phylum Streptophyta; class Magnoliopsida; order Myrtales; family Melastomataceae; genus Melastoma; species Melastoma malabathricum. Next base: position 36,387,659 of record CM056632.1, read on the forward strand.
GGCTTCATCCCCCCTCCCCCTTCTCACGAACGGGCCCCTACCCCCCTTTTCTTTATTATTTTCCCCCACCTACCCACATTAATGCCTTTGTCCTTTTATCCATCACCTCCCATCCGACGGCCCATATTTCGCCCAACTAATCTAAGGGCCAATAATTCACCTTGCTCCTCAAGTTGGATCCAAGGGCTAGGATTAATTCTTAATTCTCTCATCCAACGGCCAAGGGTTGTCCTCGGGTGGGCGCCCTCGCCGACCCCCCTTTCGGACCCCCCCTGGGGTCCCCTCTGACCCCCCTTGGACCCCGTCTTCTCTCTCGTTGGACCCCCCTTGGACCCCCTCTGGACCCCCCTTGGGTCCCCTTTGGGCCACCTCCTGTCCCCTTCGGGCGCCTCTTGGGCGTTCCGTGGGCGATCCTTGGGCGTCCCTTGGGCAGCCACCTTCGCTCACGAATACCTTGCGGTCTACCGCTCGTCTTAAAATTCTAATCCCCAATACACGCCTCCTAACGACCTCCTCTAGGCCCCCGAGGCATCTAATTTCGATTCCGGGTCGGGCCATTTTTCGGCCGAAACGACCCTCAAGGATGCCCTCCGGGCGTCCCAGGCGTGCCCCGGGGTCGGTGGCCATCGCCCACTGATCGACCCCGCATCGCCCTCCCGAGGCATCCCTGGTCGACTTTCTCTCTCTTCACCCTTTGAGGTTTGGGCGTGCCAGGCGTAGCGGCTGTCGCCCCTCTGTCGCCCCTCAGACCTCCAGGGGCTCATTCCAGTCGCCCTTACAGGGTCGTCCCCTGATCGGGTTTCTCTCTCTTCACAGTTTTACGTCTGGGCGCGCCAGGGTCGGCAGCCATCGCCCCCTGGGCCAGCGGCCGCCGCCCACGCCCCCGACCTCTACCGACCCTCCTACCACCCGATCTACGACCCTTCTCCCAATTTCGACACCCACTTTAGGGCCTTATTTGTAATGACCCGAAATTTTACACTTTTGAGATTAATGTATATGTGATGAGTTCGAGGATGAATGATAATGACTTATGTAGATTGAGTATAAATGTATAAGTGTATGAACGTTTAGGCATGTGACGGATTAATGATGGATGCCTTGGTTGTCCAAAAATGAAGGAATGTGAATCAAAGTGGGGTTGTCGCGAAGGGTTAGAGGATGAGAGACGAATGCCCGAAGTGGGCGTTATAACATTAAGACTTGTCCTAGAATGAACACGAGGAGGATCGGAGTAGGTCGGGTAAGGATCAACGGCCACCGACCCCGGGGGCGATAGCCATCGACTCCCTAACATGCCCAAGGGGCGATGGAAAGACGACCCCGGGCAAGTGCGAAGACAGGGGAGGATCGACCCCCATATCGCCCAGGGGGCGAGGGAGGATCGACCCTCGCATTGCCCAAGGGGCGACTGCCTTGCGAAGGATGAACGCGCCCGTGTCGCCCAAGGGGCAACGGACAGACGTACCATAGATATATCCCGGGGGCGACCCATGAGCAATGAGTGGGCAATGCGTGAACATTATATGGATGTTAGCAAGGGGGGGGCTCAGAGGGAGTCCAGAGGGGGTCCAGAGGGGACCCAACGGGAGTCCAGAGGGGGCCCAGAGGGGGTCCAGAGGGGGCTCAGAGGGGGGTCCAGAGGGGGTCCAGAGGGGGCCCAGAGGGGATCCGAGGAGGGACGCCTATGTGGTCATTGAACCAATACCCACCGTTGATGACATGGACAAAAGCTTACAAGGATGAGTTGTGGCCATGGGATCAAGTTGACTAGTCAACCAAATATATTATTATTATATTATGGGAGTCCAAATTATGATGATGGTAATTTGGTCCCTAGTTGCTAATGGAAGAGGATGAAGGGGGCCTCATGAAGGAAATGAGGCGGTGAACCCCTCTTGAAGGGGTGGAAATTCGTCCTCCTTCACCACATAATACATAACACACACACACACAAAAAGACTTGGAAAGAAAAAGGAAGAAGGGGAGCTCGGCGAAGGGGAAGAAGAAGAGGAAAGGAAGGCGGTTCGAAGCACCAAGGTGGATCCGCAAGAGAGGAGAGTTAGGCGCCGGTCAAGCCTAAGGTTGAGGGCCAAGGAAAGGCAACCCCCGCGAGCGGAGCTGATCCGGCGAAGGGCGGAGCTCACCGACTTGTGTCGAGGTGCAACCGGCCGGTAACCCCTACATCCCTCCTTCGCTTTTAAGCTTAGTTGCGGTGCATGCTGTTTAAATTCGTGGCTATGGTTGGGCTGTGAATTGGAAGTGGTTTGGAGAGGGTTAGAGGGTGGCCGAACCCTTAAAGGTGAGGGAAGCCACCCGAACCCCTCTATGTTGAGTATGTGTATGCGTGTGGTTGTTCGCTTACCGAAAGGCTGCGCTTGGGGCGAGCCTTGAGGGGAATGATTGCGGTCCTTAGGGGCTGGAAATGAGTGAAGTTAAAGTGTGGAATAGGGGAGCGTCGAGCCCCGTGGTGGCTGCGCTCCACCTCGCGCTCTAAGAGCGGAATCGCGTGGCTTTGGCCATGGAAATCAAATCGGCTAAGGGCTGGAAATTATGCGGCGTTGTAAGGCCGGAATGGAAGCCTAGAAGGGCTGTCCCTCGTGCTAGAAAAGCACGGAAAAGTTATGCTCGGGGGTGGATGGGAGGTGAGACCGAATGGAGTGACATTCGGTTGAAACGGGCAAGAATTATGAGTGTTACTTGAGCTCAATGAGGGGCTGTAGGAAAGGAGTTATAACGTGAAAATTTGTAGCCACATTCCCACCTTGAAAGGGTGTAGGAATGTGGTAGAAATAAGTTGAAAAAGATGGGGGAAGGTCAAAGCCGAATTGGTTATCATTGGGATGTACAGAAAACGAAAAATGGCCGAAATAACGATTAGACGGGTATATGGTTTCACTAGCCTAAGGGGAAATGTACTGGGAGTTTGGTTTTGAGATTTTAAGGGCGCCTTCCTACCTTATCTAAGAAGTGGAAAATGGTAGACACGAATGGAAATTGATGAGGAAAGGTTAAAGCCGAATAGGCTTAGTAATGAGACCAGAAAGTACAGTTTTCGGTGGAAACGAATGTGGAAAGATGATGAATTATGGGACGATGCATTTGGAGTTTCAATCTGAGATTTTTATGGTGTCTTTCTACCTTGGTTAAGGTGTGGAAAATGGTAGAAACAAAGAGAAATTGTTGGGTTAAGGTGAAAACCGAATTGGTTTAAGAACAGGGCGTATGAGCTCTCGAAAAAGGAAAAATGGCTCTAGAACAATTTGTATGGAACGTGTGCTTTCTTGTGGATGTATGAGGGGTTTTAAAATGAAATGGATTTTAGTTCCTTGCAGGTTTAAGAAGGGTTCTTAGGCTGCGCATCATGAATGGACAAGATTTATTTAGTTTTCGAAAAATTGAGCTTGTAGCTCACATGTATGTAACGAATGTTCATTCAATCAATGGAAATGCAATGTTTTTGCATAAATCAAATTGTTTCGATCCTTTCATTATTTCTCGCCCTCTATCACCCCATCCACGTCTCGGGCCGATCTAAGGACCCTCGAATTTGGGCATCCCGTGCCCCATGGTCGTGCCGCCTTACTCGCGCACATACCCCTACTCGCTCATACGCGTCAACCCCTCTTACGCGCCCATCGATTACTCATTTTTATTCATGAAATCTTGGGTCGTTACAGGTTCCCCCTCGCGCCCCCGTGTCCCACCACCATCCAGTGGGCGTCCCCCACGGGGGCGGGATGTCCCGGGGGCGAGGGGTTGGCATTGGAAGGCACGGGAGGCCCCCGCCCCCCACCACCCCGGACGCAACTCGACCCGCCCAACCCCCTCCCGAAGCCCAGTCCCCATGAATGGGTTGCGACTGTCGGGCAAGGCGGGCGTGCGGGGGGGTGGGGGGAGGGGGGCGAGGGGGGACCGGGGGGGTGCCGTCCAGAGGCAAAGGGGCGAGGGGGGGACGCGGGGGGTTCCGTCCCCGGGCCAAGGGGGGCGAGGGGGGACCCGGTGGGGTGCCACCTCTCGCCCCCTTGTCGCCCCTCCGTCCAGCGGGCGTCCCCCACGGGGGCGGGACGTCCCGGGGGCGAGGGGGTCGCATGGGAAGGCACGGGACGCCCCCGCCCCCCTCGCCCCCTGACGCAGCTCGACCCGCCCAACGCCCTCCCGAAGCCCAGTCCCCATCAAGGGGTTACGATTGTCGGGTATGGCGGGCGG
>CM056632.1:36399367-36434367 GCA_029816415.1 Melastoma malabathricum subsp. normale
AAGTACGCGCACGCAACAGAAACACCCACGCATTCCCACTCCTTTATAGTTACACATTAGCCCCAACCGGCTCCTTATTTCTCCGCGTGGCTGCCCCCTTTCTCCGGTCATTTTTCCATGACACTCTCAGCTCTCGGGCCTCCCTTTAAAGGTCCCGACCCTCCGAGTTAACCCCTAAATCGGCACTCTAAACAGGGCAGCCCGTTCATCCCCCCTTTTCCGTTTTATTAACCCGCTCGTTTCACCGAATCGTTTCGCCTTCGGTCTCACCTCCCAACCACCCCCGAGCGATTCGCTTCCGTGCTCATCTAGCACATGGGACAGCCTCTTTCTAGGCTCCATTCTCCTCCTCAACATATTTCATCCGGCCCTCCGGCCATTCATATCTTCGAGGTTCATTCCTCGCATTCCCGCTCCACGAGCGCTCATTCGGGACCGACCTCAAGGGGGCTCCACTCCGTCCACCCCTATCTTGGCCTCCCCACTATTTCCCAGCCCCAAGGGCTCCATTTCATCCCGAGGATCACGCCTCGCCAATCGCAGCCCAAGGCTGTCCTTTCTCCCGAGACACTCGTCTCGTCATTTTTCCCGCTCTTCGAGCGTATCCTCGGGCGTAACCTCAAGGGAGCTCGTGCTAGCCTCCCTATCTTGGTACCCCTTATTTTCAGCCCCTTTCGGACTCCTTCCAACCCCTCCCTCGGGTTCCGTTCGTGTTACTTTATCGCGCATTTAACCGTTCGACAACAAAACCGTCCACAAACCACCATACAGCCCACATCATCTCACGGATGGGTCTCCTTCCCTTTTCACCTCAAGGTCCGACCCACCCCTTTCATTTCTAGCTTTCCAAAAACTCATTCAAACCTCTCATCCAGCCCAAACAGCCACCAAGAACAAGAAAGAAGGACAAGGACGGGAGTTACCTTGGTTTTTCCCGTGGGTGAACCAAACCCTAGCTTTGCCCTTGGTCGCGCGCCTTCCTTTGAGCGTGGGTTTCCGAAGCTCGGTCCTCGGTGGAGAGCCCGGAGACAGCCTTGCTTCTCTCCCCCTTGGCTCCACGGCGCCCTCTCGCCCCTTCTTCTTGGGCGAGTCTCCTTCTCCCCGAAACCCTCGTTTTCCTTTCTTTCTCTTCCTTTCTTTTCTTTCTTTTTCTTCTTTTCGGGTGGGGAGTGCCGAATGCCTTTCCCCCCACGCTCCTTCCCTCCTTTTATTCTTCCTTCTACCCCGGGGCCCCTACCCATGCCCCAATTATTTTATTATTTCTCTCCCAACCACCACATTAATTGTTTTCGTCTTTTTGTCATTCAACCCCATCCAAGGGCTCGTATCAATCCTTGCTCCCTAAGTTAGAACCAAGGGTGGGGGCTTGCTTATGTGGTATTTACCCCAATCTAAGAGTATAGGAGAGAGGATTTTGAGGCCATTTGGCTACCCTTTACGTGAGCACCCCCTCTCCCCCGGGCAGCCTCCCCTTTTCTTCAGCGAGGGGTTCCCCTCTTGGCGAAGGGGGTCCCCCTTCTGGGCGTAGGGGGGGTCGGCTGTTCCCCCCTTCCGTTCAATTCATCCGCGGCCACTCCATCCGCGATTATCTTACAACTTAGACCTTATCTCAAAATTCTAACATACATTACACTCTTCCGTATGACCTCCTCAAGGTCCCTAGAGTGCCTAATTTCGATTCCGGGTCGGGCCGTTTTTCGGCCGAAATGACCCCTAGGACCGACCCTCTAAGCGCCCTGGGCACGTTTAGGGGCGGCGCCTGTCGCTCCTTCCTCGCCCACGCTTCGCCCATGGGCAGCGAAAACCCCATTTCCATCGCTCCCCGAGGGGCAGCGGCCGTAGTCCCCAACCCCATCCACATTTCACGCCATCTGCGCATCACAGGGTTACTTCAATTAATCCTAACATTCCCTAAATCATACTTACAACCCAAAAACACACTCCCAATGCTAGTTTAAAATTCACAAAAAGTTGGGTCGTTACAATCTCCCCCCCCTTAGGAGATTTCGTCCCCGAAATCAGTCTCATTCAAACAAGGATGGATACAATTCTTTCATGCGCTCCTCACGTTCCCAAGACTGGTCCTCCATCCCGTCTCCCTTCCATAACACGAGGACCATTGGGATCTTTCTTCCTCGCGTCTCCCTCTCCTTGCGTTCAACCACTCCGGTCGGCACCATGGTTACGCTCATATCCTCGTTTACCGCCGTCGCGGTCGCTTCTACTCTTGCCTCCTGATCCGGCTCATGTTTCCTCAGCATGGAAACGTGGAAAACATCATGGCAATGCGATAGTTCCGGGGGTATGGCTATCCTATACGCCACCTTCCCAACTTTCTCCCTTACGTCATACGGACCTATGTACCTCGGGCTCAACTTGTGAGCCTTGCCCGTCCTAAACATAGACTTCATTGGAGAGAGTTTTAGGAATACCTTGTCTCCAACCTCGAATTCTAAAGGTCTCCTTCGTCGATCCGCATAGCTTTTCTGGCGACTTTGGGCCGTTCTCATCCTTTCCCGAACCACCATGATTACCTCAGAAGTTTCCTTGATGAGCTCCGGGCCATCAAACACCTTCTCGCCCGGTTCCAACCAGCACAGAGGGGACCTACAACTCCTCCCATATAAGGCTTCGAATGGGGCCATCCCGATACTCGCCTGATAACTATTGTTATAAGTGAACTCAACCAGTGGGAGATGGTCCACCCAACTACCCTTCCACTCGAGAGCACACGCTCTCAACATATCCTTCAAGGTTTGTATGGTCCGTTCCGTCTGTCCATCCGTCTGGGGATGAAAAGCTGTGCTCATTTGCAATTTTGTGTCCAAGGCTCCCTGGAGACTTCTCCATAACTTCGAAGTGAACCGCGGATCTCTATCCGAGGTAATCGTGTGAGGCACCCCGTGATACCTTATCACCTCCCGTATATAGATTTTTGCCAAGGTATCCAAGGACCAATTTATCTGGATTGGTATGAAGTGGGCGGACTTCGTCAGCCTATCTACGATTACCCACACAGAGTCCACATTACGACCGCCTTTGGGTAGGTTCGTCACAAAATCCATCGAGATGTCTTCCCACTTCCATTCGGGTACCGGAAGGGGCTCAAGTAATCCTCCCGGCTTTTGGTGCTCAATCTTCACCATTTGGCATATCGCGCACCGGTTCACATATTTAGCAACGTCCCTCTTCATCTTTGGCCACCAGTAGAACCTCTTTAAGTTCCGGTACATCTTAGTTATCCCGGGATGCACGCTATATGTCCTCTTATGCGCCTCATCCAGGAGTCTCCTTTTCACCGCCCCATTTTCCGGAACACAGATCCTACCTTGGAACCTTAGTAACCCGTCCGCCGCCAACTCAAATCGTGCGTAAGGTGCCGTTCCGAGCCCTTCACGTACGATCCCTAGGTACTCATCACTACCTTGGGCTTCTCTGATCATACTGATCACTTCCGGTTCGACCTGTCCTCTGGCTACATACAGGACTCCTTCAGACTCCTCGAGTCGGATGTCTAGGTTGCTCATTTGCTCCATCATCCTGGATTCTTCCACCTCTAGGTTCATGAGCGTCACATGCTTTCGGCTCAGTGCTTTTGCCACCACATTGGCCTTGCCAGGATGGTACATGATCGTGCAATCATAGTCCTTCAGCAGTTCCATCCACCGACGTTGTCTCATATTCAACTCTTGCTGAGTAAATAGGTATTTCAGGCTCTTATGATCCGTGTACACTTCAAACTTTTCCCCGTAAAGGTAGTGCCTCCAGAGTTTCAGCACGAACACCACCGCCGCGAATTCCAGGTCATGAGTGGGGTAATTCTCCTCGTGCTTTCTCAACTGCCTCGAGGCATATGCTACCACCTTCCCATTCTGCATCAGCACACCTCCCAGACCTTGGGCGGACGCATCACAGTACACCACAAACCCACCGGGTCCATCTGGAACGGTTAAAATTGGGGCGCTAGTCAGCCGAGCTTTCAGCTCCTCGAAGCTTGCCTCACACTTGTCCGTCCACTCGTAGCGTACATCTTTCCTTAGCAGTTTAGTCATTGGAGCCACAATCCTCGAGAATCCTTCCACGAATCTCCGGTAATACCCAGCTAATCCCAAGAAACTCCTCACTTCCGTGATGTTCCGTGGCCGTGGCCATTCCTTTACCGCATCAATCTTAGATGGGTCTACCTCTACTCCTGCCACCGAGATCACATGTCCGAGGAATGCCACCTTATTCAACCAGAACTCACACTTGCTGAACTTAGCATACAACTTGTTTTCCCTTAGCGTACGCAACACCAACGCCAGATGTTCCCGGTGTTCTTCCCGACTCTTGGAGTATACTAGTATATCATCAATAAATACCACGACAAAACGGTCCAAGTATGGTCGGAAGACTTGATTCATCAATCCCATGAAAACAGCGGGTGCATTCGTCAACCCAAACGGCATCACCCTAAACTCATAATGCCCATATCTCGTTCGAAAGGCAGTCTTGGGAATGTCCTCCTCTCTTACGCCGATCTGATAGTAGCCCGAGCGTAGGTCTATCTTTGAATACACAGCTGATCCTTGCAATTGATCGAACAAGTCATCGATGCGGGGAAGGGGATAGCGGTTCTTAACCGTCCGCTGATTCAACATTCGATAGTCTATACATAAACGCATGCTCCCGTCTTTCTTTCGTACAAATAACACTGGAGCTCCCCAAGGACTTACACTAAGGCGCACAAAGCCTTTCTCTACTAGGTCTAGTAATTGCACTTTCAGTTCCTTAAGTTCAGCCAGACTCATTCTATAAGGGGTACGAGAAATTGGGGCGGTCCCGGGGAGGAGGTCAATCGTAAACTCCACACCTCGTTCCGGCGGCAGCCCCGGTAGTTCCTCCGGGAACACATCCGGGAAATCTCGCACCACTTCTATTCGTTCCAAAGCTGGCACTTCTGCCTCTCTATTCAGCACCATAGCTAGATAGACTTCGTGCCCCTTGTCCAAAAGCTTCAGCGCCCGTAGGGCTGAGATCCTCAAAAGTCTGCCACCTCCTCCGTGGCCTATATACTCGCGGGTTTCCCCTTTTGCGTCCTTCACCACAATCCTCTTGGCTTCGCAATCTACTTGGGCACGGCTCGAAGCCAGCCAGTCCATGCCCAAGATTGCATCATAGTCATTTATCTGAAACACCACGAGATTTACTAGAAACTTCAGTCCTGCTATAGTCATTTCATACTCGTGACACATCTCTTTCAAGACATGCTCCTCACGCGTGGGTAGTACCAACCGCATATAATTCTCCAATTGACTTACCGGCCAACCATTTGCCTCGACACACCTTCGCGACACGAAGGAATGTGTTGCACCCGTATCAAATAAAGCATGCACGGCCATACCTCGAATTTGAATCGTACCTGCGATCACCCCGTGGGAAGCATTCGCATCCTCCTCCGTGAGGGTATTCAACCTTGCGGGCCCAGTCGGTCCACTGACCGATCCGCGGGTGGCCGATGTCGTCAGGCCCACCCTTGCGCCTCCTCTTTCTCCTCGTACACTTGGCCCCACCATCCTGCTCCCGGACGCTCCTCCGCTTAACGGGCAGTTCCGCCTCATATGCCCCGGTTGGCCACACTGGTAACACAAGGGTTCACTCACAGAGCATGTGAATCCATAGTGCTGTTTACCACAGCGCGCGCAGGTAGGAGGGCCACTCATTCTCGAGCTCTGGCCTCCCCCTCGGTAAGGACTCCCCGCGGCCATCGAAGCGTGCAGGGGTCGAGCAGCTAAGCCCCTTGGGCGGAATGAACGGCCACTTGACCTGAATATCCTCCGGGTCCTCTTGTTGCTTTCTGCCTCCTCTTTCTCCTTGACCGCTTTCCAAGACATTTCGGCACTTTGTGCCCTTCGGTACACATCCTCATAAGAGGTCAGGAGAAGCGTTGCCACTTGCATTCTGATGTGCGGGTCCAGTCCCAACTCAAACTTCCTTGCCCGACTCTCTGCATCCATCGGTGGTCCATAACGGCTTAGTACCGCAAACTTGGCCTCGTACTCGTCCACCGACATCTCTCCCTGTTCCAACCGGGCGAACTCTAGCGCCCTATCCGTACGATACGAAAACGGAAGATACTTCCCGAGAAAAGCCGTCTTAAAGTTGGTCCACACGTCCCTTTCTTGGCTAGCGTCCATGCTCATCTTACTCACCTTCCACCAGGCTTCCGCACCTCGTTGCAGCGAGTACTCGACTAAATACAACTTTTCCTCTGGCGTGCACACCAGCGCATCATATATCTTCTCCACTTCGTTAATAAAATCTTCGGTGTATTCAGGCCCTTCGTCTCCCTTGAACTTTGGCGGTTCCATTTTCCTATATTGGGCCGTCAAATGCGCCTTCCTCTTATTGAGGAGGTCCGGTCCCCTGTCCGGTGAGTTACGCACCGCCATTCTCGTGCTTTCCTCAGTCATCTTCCTGCTCGTCGAGGTTCACAAAAATTAGACTCCTCAACTCCCGAGCCTTTCTTATTTCGCCCATCATATATCATACCAAAATGTTCCGTAAATACACAAACAATTTTCGGCCATATTGGCTTCATTCCCATAAGTACCATCCATTTCCCGTATTACTAATCATCGACACCTCGTGTCCCAACCTTGGGCAGCCGTACCCCTTTCACTCGGCCCCCAATCACATCCCGACACATCACACAATATTCAGGAAATGGACAACATCCACACTCCTCTTTTTCCGAATAGTGAACACGACTAGAGCACACGCAAATCATTTCGGCACCTTCCGTTACATGCCTAAGCCACTATATGCAATTTATGCCTCAACTTTTCATGCAAATCCACCCTTATCACTCTGAAACTGACCTAGGCTCTGATACCACTTGTAACAGCCGAGACCACCGCCACAGGATATTGTCCGCTTTGGGCCTCGCCCGCACGGTTTTGATCTTGGCGACCGACGCATCGGCCCCAAAACGCGTCCTGTGAGGAGAGGTTTCCACAGCCTATATAAGCACTGCTTCGTTCCCCTCTCCAACCGATGTGGGACTTCACAATCCACCCCCTAAGGGGCCCAGCGTCCTCGCTGGCACACTCGGTCCGGTCCCCGGCTCTGATACCACCTGAAAGGATCGTGACTTTGAAAATTTTTCCAAAAATCGACTTACTTTCATTTCGACATAATATTCGTTACAAGTTCGGTACATGACCATTTCAATTTCTCTCCCTATACTTACTACGTCTCCCCACTCTTCTCTTGCATGCTCCTAAGCCTGTAACGCACCCATATCATGGTTAGCACATGCACAAAGTACGCGCACGCAACAGAAACACCCACGCATTCCCACTCCTTTATAGTTACACATTAGCCCCAACCGGCTCCTTATTTCTCCGCGTGGCTGCCCCCTTTCTCCGGTCATTTTTCCATGACACTCTCAGCTCTCGGGCCTCCCTTTAAAGGTCCCGACCCTCCGAGTTAACCCCTAAATCGGCACTCTAAACAGGGCAGCCCGTTCATCCCCCCTTTTCCGTTTTATTAACCCGCTCGTTTCACCGAATCGTTTCGCCTTCGGTCTCACCTCCCAACCACCCCCGAGCGATTCGCTTCCGTGCTCATCTAGCACATGGGACAGCCTCTTTCTAGGCTCCATTCTCCTCCTCAACATATTTCATCCGGCCCTCCGGCCATTCATATCTTCGAGGTTCATTCCTCGCATTCCCGCTCCACGAGCGCTCATTCGGGACCGACCTCAAGGGGGCTCCACTCCGTCCACCCCTATCTTGGCCTCCCCACTATTTCCCAGCCCCAAGGGCTCCATTTCATCCCGAGGATCACGCCTCGCCAATCGCAGCCCAAGGCTGTCCTTTCTCCCGAGACACTCGTCTCGTCATTTTTCCCGCTCTTCGAGCGTATCCTCGGGCGTAACCTCAAGGGAGCTCGTGCTAGCCTTCCTATCTTGGTACCCCTTATTTTCAGCCCCTTTCGGACTCCTTCCAACCCCTCCCTCGGGTTCCGTTCGTGTTACTTTATCGCGCATTTAACCGTTCGACAACAAAACCGTCCACAAACCACCATACAACCCACATCATCTCACGGATGGGTCTCCTTCCCTTTTCACCTCAAGGTCCGACCCACCCCTTTCATTTCTAGCTTTCCAAAAACTCATTCAAACCTCTCATCCAGCCCAAACAGCCACCAAGAACAAGAAAGAAGGACAAGGACGGGAGTTACCTTGGTTTTTCCCGTGGGTGAACCAAACCCTAGCTTTGCCCTTGGTCGCGCGCCTTCCTTTGAGCGTGGGTTTCCGAAGCTCGGTCCTCGGTGGAGACCCCGGAGACAGCCTTGCTTCTCTCCCCCTTGGCTCCACGGCGCCCTCTCGCCCCTTCTTCTTGGGTGAGTCTCCTTCTCCCCGAAACCCTCGTTTTCCTTTCTTTCTCTTCCTTTCTTTTCTTTCTTTTTCTTCTTTTCGGGTGGGGAGTGCCGAATGCCTTTCCCCCCACGCTCCTTCCCTCCTTTTATTCTTCCTTCTACCCCGGGGCCCCTACCCATGCCCCAATTATTTTATTATTTCTCTCCCAACCACCACATTAATTGTTTTCGTCTTTTTGTCATTCAACCCCATCCAAGGGTTCGTATCAATCCTTGCTCCCTAAGTTAGAACCAAGGGTGGGGGCTTGCTTATGTGGTATTTACCCCAATCTAAGAGTATAGGAGAGAGGATTTTGAGGCCATTTGGCTACCCTTTATGTGAGCACCCCCTCTCCCCCGGGCAGCCTCCCCTTTTCTTCAGCGAGGGGTTCCCCTCTTGGCGAAGGGGGTCCCCCTTCTGGGCGTAGGGGGGGTCGGCTGTTCCCCCCTTCCGTTCAATTCATCCGCGGCCACTCCATCCGCGATTATCTTACAACTTAGACCTTCTCTCAAAATTCTAACATGCATTACACTCTTCCGAATGACCTCCTCAAGGTCCCTAGAGTGCCTAATTTCGATTCCGGGTCGGGCCGTTTTTCGGCCGAAATGACCCCTAGGACCGACCCTCTAAGCGCCCTGGGCACGTTTAGGGGCGGCGCCTGTCGCCCCTTCCTCGCCCACGCTTCGCCCATGGGCAGCGAAAACCCCATTTCCATCGCTCCCCGAGGGCAGCGGCCGTAGTCCACAACCCCATCCTCATTTCACACCATCTGCGCATCACAGGGCTACTTCAATTAATCCTAACATTCCCTAAATCATACTTACAACCCAAAAACACACTCCCAATGCTAGTTTAAAATTCACAAAAAGTTGGGTCGTTACAATCTCCCCCCCTTAGGAGATTTCGTCCCCGAAATCAGTCTCATTCAAACAAGGATGGATACAATTCTTTCATGCGCTCCTCACGCTCCCAAGACTGGTCCTCCATCCCGTCTCCCTTCCATAACACGAGGACCATTGGGATCTTTCTTCCTCGCGTCTCCCTCTCCTTGCGCCCAATCACTCCGGTCGGCACCATGGTTACGCTCATATCCTCGTTTACCGCCGTCGCGGTCGCTTCTACCCTTGCCTCCTGATCCGGCTCATGTTTCCTCAGCATGGAAACGTGGAAAACATCATGGCAATGCGATAGTTCCGGGGGTATGGCTATCCTATACGCCACCTTCCCAACTTTCTCCATTACGTCATACGGACCTATGTACCTCGGGCTCAACTTGTGAGCCTTGCCCGTCCTAAACATAGACTTCATTGGAGAGAGTTTTAGGAATACCTTGTCTTCGACCTCGAATTCTAAAGGTCTCCTCCGTCGATCCGCATAGCTTTTCTGACGGCTTTGGGCCGTTCTCATCCTTTCCCGGACCACCGCGATTACCTCAGAAGTTTCCTTGATGAGCTCCGGGCCATCAAACACCTTCTCGCCCGGTTCCAACCAGCACAGAGGGGACCTACAATTCCTCCCATATAAGGCTTCGAATGGAGCCATCCCGATACTCGCGTGATAACTATTGTTATAAGTCAACTCAACCAGTGGGAGATGATCCACCCAACTACCCTTCCACTCGAGAGCACACGCTCTCAACATATCCTCCAAGGTTTGTATGGTCCGTTCCGTCTGTCCATCTGTCTGGGGATGAAAAGCTGTGCTCATTTGCAATTTTGTGTCCAAGGCTCCCTGGAGACTTCTCCATAACTTCGAAGTGAACCGCGGATCTCTATCCGAGGTAATCGTGTGAGGCACCCCGTGATACCTTATCACCTCCCGTATGTAGATTTTTGCCAAGGTATCCAAGGACCAATTTATCTGGATTGGTATGAAGTGGGCGGACTTCGTCAGCCTATCTACGATTACCCACACAGAGTCCATATTACGACCACCTTTGGGTAGGTTCGTCACAAAGTCCATCGAGATGTCTTCCCACTTCCACTCGGGTACCGGAAGGGGCTCAAGTAATCCTCCCAGCTTTTGGTGCTCAATCTTCACCATTTGGCATATCGCGCACCGGTTCACATATTTACCAACGTCCCTCTTCATCTTTGGCCACCAGTAGAACCTCTTTAAGTTCCGGTACATCTTAGTTATCCCGGGATGTACGCTATATGTCCTCTTATGCGCCTCATCCAGGAGTCTCCTTTTCACCGTCCCATTTTCCGGAACACAGATCCTCCCTTGGAACCTTAGTAACCCGTCCGCCGCCAACTCAAATCGTGCGTAAGGTGCCGTTCCGAGCCCTTCACGTACGATCCCTAGGTACTCATCACTACCTTGGGCTTCTCTGATCATAATGATCACCTCCGGTTCGACCTGCCCCCTGGCTACATACAGGACTCCTTCAGACTCCTCGAGTCGGATGTCTAGGTTGCTCATTTGCTCCATCATCCTGGATTCTTCCACCACTAGGTTCATGAGCGTCACATGCTTTCGGCTCAGTGCATCTGCCACCACATTGGCCTTGCCAGGATGGTACATGATCGTGCAATCATAGTCCTTCAGCAGTTCCATCCACCGACGTTGTCTCATATTCAACTCTTGCTGAGTAAATAGGTATTTCAGGCTCTTATGATCCGTGTACACTTCAAACTTTTCCCCGTAAAGGTAGTGCCTCCAGAGTTTCAGCACGAACACCACCGCCGCGAATTCCAGGTCATGAGTGGGGTAATTCTCCTTGTGCTTTCTCAACTGCCTCGAGGCATATGCTACCACCTTCCCATTCTGCATCAGCACACCTCCCAGACCTTGGGCGGACGCATCACAGTACACCACAAACCCACCGGGTCCATCTGGAACGGTTAAAATTGGGGCGCTAGTCAGCCGAGCTTTCAGCTCCTCGAAGCTTGCCTCACACTTGTCCGTCCACTCGTAGCGTACATCTTTCCTTAGCAGTTTAGTCATTGGAGCCACAATCCTCGAGAATCCTTCCACGAATCTCCGGTAATACCCAGCTAATCCCAAGAAACTCCTCACTTCCGTGATGTTCCGTGGCCGTGGCCATTCCTTTACCGCATCAATCTTAGATGGGTCTACCTCTACTCCTGCCACCGAGATCACATGTCCGAGGAATGCCACCTTATTCAACCAGAACTCACACTTGCTGAACTTAGCATACAACTTGTTTTCCCTTAGCGTACGCAACACCACCGCCAGATGTTCCCGGTGTTCTTCCCGACTCTTGGAGTATACTAGTATATCATCAATAAATACCACGACAAAACGGTCCAAGTATGGTCGGAAGACTTGATTCATCAATCCCATGAAAACAGCGGGTGCATTCGTCAACCCAAACGGCATCACCCTAAACTCATAATGCCCATATCTCGTTCGAAAGGCAGTCTTGGGAATGTCCTCCTCCCTTACGCCGATCTGATAGTAGCCCGAGCGTAGGTCTATCTTTGAATACACAGCTGATCCTTGCAATTGATCGAACAAGTCATCGATGCGGGGAAGGGGATAGCGGTTCTTAACCGTCCGCTGATTCAACATTCGATAGTCTATACATAAACGCATGCTCCCGTCTTTCTTTCGTACAAATAACACTGGAGCTCCCCAAGGACTTACACTAGGGCGCACAAAGCCTTTCTCTACTAGGTCTAGTAATTGCGCTTTCAGTTCCTTAAGTTCAGCCAGACTCATTCTATAAGGGGTACGAGAAATTGGGGCGGTCCCGGGGAGGAGGTCAATCGTAAACTCCACACCTCGTTCCGGCGGCAGCCCCGGTAGTTCCTCCGGGAACACATCCGGGAAATCTCGCACCACTTCTATTCGTTCCAAAGCTGGCACTTCTGCCTCTCTATTCAGCACCATAGCTAGATAGACTTCGTGCCCCTTGTCCAAAAGCTTCAGCGCCCGTAGGGCTGAGATCCTCAAAAGTCTGCCACCTCCTCCGTGGCCTATATACTCGCGGGTTTCCCCTTTTGCGTCCTTCACAACAATCCTCTTGGCTTCGCAATCTACTTGGGCACGGCTCGAAGCCAGCCAGTCCATGCCCAAGATTGCATCATAGTCATTTATCTGAAACACCACGAGATTTACTAGAAACTTCAGTCCTGCTATAGTCATTTCATACTCGTGACACATCTCTTTCAAGACATGCTCCTCACCCGTGGGTAGTACCAACCGCATATAATTCTCCAATTGACTTACCGGCCAACCATTTGCCTCGACACACCTTCGCGACACGAAGGAATGTGTTGCACCCGTATCAAATAAAGCATGCACGGCCATACCTCGAATTTGAATCGTACCTGCGATCACCCCGTGGGAGGCATTCGCATCCTCCTCCGTGAGGGTATTCAACCTTGCGGGCCCAGCCGGTCCACTGACCGATCCGCGTGTGGCCGACGTCGTCGGGCCCACCCTTGCGCCTCCTCTGCCTCCGCGTACACTTGGCCCCACCATCCTGCTCCCGGACGCTCCTCCGCTTAACGGGCAGTTCCGCCTCATATGCCCCGGTTGGCCACACTGGTAACACAAGGGTTCACTCACAGAGCATGTGAATCCATAGTGCTGTTTACCACAGCGCGCGCAGGTAGGAGGGCCACTCATTCTCGAGCTCTGGCCTCCCCCTCGGTAAGGACTCCCCGCGGCCATCGAAGCGTGCAGGGGTCGAGCAGCTAAGCCCCTTGGGCGGAATGAACGGCCACTTGACCTGAATATCCTCCGGGGAGGAAGCCCTGCTTCCGCCGTCCTCTTGTTGCTTTCTGCCTCCTCTTTCTCCTTGACCGCTTTCCAAGACATTTCGGCACTTTGTGCCCTTCGGTACACATCCTCATAAGAGGTCAGGAGAAGCGTTGCCACTTGCATTCTGATGTGCGGGTCCAGTCCCAACTCAAACTTCCTTGCCCGACTCTCTGCATCCATCGGTGGTCCATAACGGCTTAGTACCGCAAACTTGGCCTCGTACTCGTCCACCGACATCTCTCCCTGTTCCAACCGGGCGAACTCTAGCGCCCTATCCGTACGATACGAAAACGGAAGATACTTCCCGAGAAAAGCCGTCTTAAAGTTGGTCCACACGTCCCTTTCTTGGCTAGCGTCCATGCTCATCTTACTCACCTTCCACCAGGCTTCCGCACCTCGTTGCAGCGAGTACTCGACTAAATACAACTTTTCCTCTGGCGTGCACACCAGCGCATCATATATCTTCTCCACTTCGTTAATAAAATCTTCGGTGTATTCAGGCCCTTCGTCTCCCTTGAACTTTGGCGGTTCCATTTTCCTATATTGGGCCGTCAAATGCGCCTTCCTCTTATTGAGGAGGTCCGGTCCCCTGTCCGGTGAGTTACGCACCGCCATTCTCGTGCTTTCCTCAGTCATCTTCCTGCTCGTCGAGGTTCACAAAAATTAGACTCCTCAACTCCCGAGCCTTTCTTATTTCGCCCATCATATATCATACCAAAATGTTCCGTAAATACACAAACAATTTTCGGCCATATTGGCTTCATTCCCATAAGTACCATCCATTTCCCGTATTACTAATCATCGACACCTCGTGTCCCAACCTTGGGCAGCCGTACCCCTTTCACTCGGCCCCCAATCACATCCCGACACATCACACAATATTCAGGAAATGGACAACATCCACACTCCTCTTTTTCCGAATAGTGAACACGACTAGAGCACACGCAAATCATTTCGGCACCTTCCGTTACATGCCTAAGCCACTATATGCAATTTATGCCTCTACTTTTCATGCAAATCCACCCTTATCACTCCGAAACTGACCTAGGCTCTGATACCACCTGAAAGGACCCGCACTTTAACAAATTTCTAAAATTCAAAATTTTGATCCGTGCAACGGTCATCCCGCTATGCGGCATCCCTTCCTTACCCCAAAACGTTCCATCACCTCTTCTTGTGTACTCCATTGTCCTTCCCATCTTCCCTTTGAATTGCCAATTCTCCCCTTGACGTCCTTCACTCTCCCAAGGAGAGGGACACATTAATTTACCCCTTCTTGTCTCGTCCCATGAATTCCCATGTTCCATTTTCCTTACTTCCTCAATTCCCACGATTCAGGGAACCTTGTTCCCTTGATTAATTGACCCGGTCAATTCGTCCAAGGGTCACATTCACTTTTGTTTCATCCTTTCTCCTTGGCCTCATGACCCTCACTCCCCTTTAGGGGCGCACCTTTCCTCCTCTAGAGGCGGGCTCCCTCTTTTTAACCTCTTGGGCTTTCCCCATGCATCCCTTCTACTTGGGCTCGAGCCTTTCCCAATATCCATGGGTTGGACTTGCTTCCTTTTTTTTTTAAGTTAGGGGTCACACCATTCCAATTCTCACAAGACCCCGAAACGGGATCGCCACACGTAGGCGTCCCCTTTTTCCCATCATGATGGCACTCACGACCGGCGGGGTGTGCCCCTCACCGTCGTTCATTTCAGCCTTAGTTAGCTCCTTCTCAAGGTCTCTTTTTGGCCTCTTAACGATTTGCGACCGGGCGACCCACCATTGGTCCCCTCATTATGCGTTCTTTTCGCTCATTTCTACCGGAACCTCATGGTTCGGTCCCACTTCCTCCTTAGCCTTTACGGCCTTAAAAGCACATACGGTTTGCTCCACTCTTCTCCGTGGAGGTCCTTGACCTCATTAGGTCACACTTTCCCGAGGGTACCACCCTCCTTGTGGGCATTTCACGCCCCTTCATAGCTTTGACCCCCATCGGGCTCATCTCGAGCCCAGGCCACTACACTCTTCCACATCCCATTCGGATGAAACATCAACTTCCTTCCAGTCACCATTCCCTTACTTAAGGCGCAACCCGAATATTGTACCGTATTCCCAACACTTTCTATATCATGCCTAAGCATGTACACTTGGCTTTCGACTCAATTTCGATGCCTCATCCGACCTAATCGCCATCCTTATCACTCCAGAGCAACCTCGCTCTGATACCACCTGAAAGGATCGTGACTTTGAAAATTTTTCCAAAAATCGACTTACTTTCATTTCGACATAATATTCGTTACAAGTTCGGTACACGACCATTTCAATTTCTCTCCCTATACTTACTACGTCTCCCCACTCTTCTCTGGCATGCTCCTAAGCCTGTAACGCACCCATATCATGGTTAGCACAAGCACAAAGTACGCGCACGCAACAGAAACACCCACGCATTCCCACTCCTTTATAGTTACACATTAGCCCCAACCGGCTCCTTATTTCTCCGTGTGGCTGCCCCCTTTCTCCGGTCATTTTTCCATGACACTCTCAGCTCTCGGGCCTCCCTTTAAAGGTCCCGACCCTCCGAGTTAACCCCTAAATCGGCACTCTAAACAGGGCAGCCCGTTCATCCCCCCTTTTCCGTTTTATTAACCCGCTCGTTTCACCGAATCGTTTCGCCTTCGGTTTCACCTCCCAACCACCCCCGAGCGATTCATTTCATGTCCTTCGGGACACATGGGGCAGCCTCTCTAGGCTCCCTTAATTCATCTCTGCCTTACCCACTCCGGCCTCCACGGCCAATTTCATCCCGAAGTCCAAACCTCGTAACCCCGCACTATGCGTGCTATCGCCTCTCCTTTACCTTGAGGGGGGCCTCCCATGCCTTACCTAGCCCACCTTGGCTAATTCCACTCCGAGGCACCAACCTCTCGGATTTCCCGCTTTACAAGCGTATAATCGGGTCCGACCTCAAGGGGGTTCCACCCGACCTCCCTATCTTGGTCCCTCCCATTTTCCCAGCCCCTCACGGCTATTCTCCGACCCCTCATCGGGTCTCCATTCCGGCCCTCGGCCCATTTTATCCCGAGACCTCGTCTCGTCCATTCTCGCTCCACGAGCGTATTCCGGGCGTCACCTCAAGGGAGCTCGTGCTAGCCTCCCTATCTTGGTACCCCTTTTTCTTTTCCAGCCCACATGGCTTATTTCAATCCGAGACCCCCATCTCATATACCCCGCTCCACGAGCGCATATTCGGGCGTAACCTCAAGGGGGCTCCACCCGTCCACCCTATCTTGGTTACCCCTTTCCTTTCCGGCCATTTTCCAGCCACAACTAACCACGTCCAGCCCCTCAAGGGTCACTCATTCCTTCCCTTTTTCCGATTCGTCCATTATACCACACCTAAACTACTCGGAATCCACGTTTCCGTCTCACCAAACCACACGGGTGGGTTTCCCCCTTCATCCCTAGGGTCCGGAACCCCCACCCATCCAACCCTAACCTTTCTCAACCCCTCCAAACCTCCAATCACAGCCAGACCAGCCACAACAAGGCGGAAAAGAGAAGGGAAGTAAGGGTTACCTCGGTTTTCCCTTGACGCACAAACCCTAGTTTTCCCCCTTGGGCGTGTGGGTTCCGTGGGGCGAGGGTTGCCTAAGCACGGCCCTCCCACTTGCATCCGGGGGCAGCCTTGCTTCTTCTCCCCCTCTAGGGCTCCACGGCGCCCTTGATCTCCCCGAAACCCTCGGCCTTTCTCCTTCCTCTTCTCTTTCTCCCCCTTTTTCCCCCTTTCTCTCTCTCCTCTTTTTCTCTCGGTTGGGGACCGAATGCCCCCTTCCTCTTTTCTTTTTCCTTTTATTTCCTTCCGGTGTGCTTCCTCCCCTTTCCCAAAATCTCATCCGACGGCCCATATTCTTCCCTTCCTCCCTAAGTGATGATCCAACGGTTGGGGGGGTGCTTATGTGGCCATCCATTTAAATGAGAGTGATGAGAGTGAGTAAATTAAGGCCACCTAAGCCTCCCCTTCCACGTGGGCATTAATTTGCCCCGTCATCTCCCCCCTTGGCGAAGGGGGCTCCCCTTTGTTCCCCCCCCCCCCCGGACGGAGGGGTTCCCCTTTTTCATGCGAGGGGGATCCTCCCCTGGCGAAGGGGGTCCCCCTTTGGGCGTAGAGGGGGTCGACTGATCCCCCCTCCCCTACTACCCCTTTCGCTACCGCTTCGCCCGCGGTTATCTTAAAATCTAAACGCCGTCTTAAAAATCCGACACACACGGATGGCTTCCTAATGACCTCCTTAAGACCCCCGAGGCATCTAATTTCGATTCCGGGTCGGGCCATTTTTCGACCGAATCGACCCCCGGGGCGGACCCTCGGAGCGTCGCGGGCATACCTAGGGGTCGCGTCCGTCGCCCCTCCATCGCCCACGCACCGCCCTCCGTGTCGCCCATCTATCACCCATGGATCGCCCACGCGTCGCCCATGGGATGCCCATCCATCACCCACCTGCTGCCCACACGTCGCCCATGGGCAGCGGGGGATGGTTTTCCATCGCCCACCAAGGGGCACCCGTGATCGGGTTTCTCTCTCTGCCCGACCGACCCCTTGGGCGTTTCTCTCTCTTCACGGATTGAGTTCTGGGCGTGCCAGGGTCGACAGCCCTCGCCTCTTGGGCAGCGGCCGTCGCCCACAACCCCATCCGGCACCGACTGAAAGGTTCCAAAGTTTCTCATTGGCAGAATAACGCGATTTTTATTATAATTCTAACGACGACTTAATATACAATATTTCAGTTAACTAATCAAGTCAACTAATCAACTCTCGCCGAGTTGATTATGTACCCGACTAATCGTCAACCTACCACCGTGTGGAAGCAGTCCCCTCACACTTGATCGTTCTTAAACGGGACTTTATTTCCAGTCCCCTTTTTAAACTCCAAAGACTCTTCCGTCTTGTCAGTATTGTCGAGAAATATCCTCTCGAATCACGTACACGACTATCTTCCGTCGTGATACTTTGGCCTTCATTCTCGGCCTATTTATCCAGCCTAAAACGACTGATTATCCGGCATTCCAGCACCACTCATCCATCACAGCGTGTTACCATATAGATTTCCGACCGGATTTCCCATAGCTCGATTATCGTAATAATAGAATCATTGGCCCCGGAGACTAGATGAACACGTCAAGCCATAATACCGAATAATTTCCTAATATTAATTCTCAACTTGATGCTTTAGAGATTAACCATATCTTACTTGGATCACCACGAAATGTAGACAACAGGGGGCAGCCGCACTCACGGGAGGTCACGGCTCCAATACCGAAATTATAATAATAATTTCAAGAAGCACAATTCTAACCATCACAGGGCACATTTTCACCATGAGAATTTACTCAAGTTGCTTCATATAAACAGAAGCACGGTTTACCATTTCACACCCACACCAAGCTGCAAATTTCAGGACGCTCAGCCAACTATAGAGGATAGGCGGCCATTCTTCCACGGCCACCACCAGTAACTCTCCGATGATCTAGTCTACGCTGATCTATCTCCCAATCATCCAGGAACTAGTTTACAAACGAGATCGCCGACTCCGTTAACAACCAGCTGGGAACCACTCAGGCAAGGGACGGCTTCCACAATCTGAGACGGAGCTCAGTCTCCTTTCGAGTAACAACGAGGCAGCACTTCCTTCCCTTCGGATCGAGCTTACAACTCACGGTAGACGCGATTTGAGTAACCATCAGACTACACGACATCACTAGCACAGGTCTAGACCCACGCACACGAGAATACGATTCGTAATCACAACCACAATAAGACGCCACGAGATTCGACAAGACCAAAAACAAGTAGGAAAACAGAGAAGTGACGGACGTACCTTGTTCCACTTCCTCCGCAGAATACTTCAAGTTCTCGACGTCTCCGTACGATTTCACTTCGGGTCGGACGTTTTAACACGTCCCTTCCTCGAGGTTCCGAACGTAAAGCCGCCCTTGACTTCACCGTGTCCCCGCTTCTCTCGTTCTTTCTTCTCTTCCTGTTGTTTTTCTTTTTTCTTCTTCCCCCTTCTTCTCCGCTAACTCTCTTTTCTTTTTATAAAATCTTCTATTTCTTTTTATCTCACGTAACCGCCTCTCACCTCCTCTTCTCTCGCATGCTTAGTGTCCCTTAATTATAACTGGGTCCCACCCCCTTTTTTTTCAGTTTCTAATTATCAACAAGTTTGGATATATATAATTATGGTTCAGTTACAAAACTATTTTTTTTTTTTCATTACATTTACTCTCCCCCTTAGGAGATTTCGTCCCCGAAATCTTATTCCTCAAACAAGGAAGGGTACTTGTCTCGCATTTCCGCTTCTTGCTCCCAAGTTCTTTGTCCTCTCCCAACTCCACCCCAGAGCACTTGCACCAATGGCACTGTCTTATTTCGTAGTATTTGTTCACGCCGATCAATTATTTGTATTGGTTGTACCGTCACGCTCATATTGTCATTCACTACTACTTCTGTCGACTTTATTCTTAGCTCCGGATCCGGTTCATACTTTCGTAACATTGAGACATGGAAGACGTCATGACAATGAGAAAGTTCCGGTGGAATTGCGACTCGATAGGCTACCTTCCCTATCCGTTCCGTAACTTTATAAGGCCCGATGTAACGAGGACTTAACTTGTGAACTCTCCTCGTCCTGAACATTGATCTCATTGGTGATAACTTTAGGAATACTTCATCATCAACATTAAATTCCAAGGGTCTTCTTCTGCGATCAGCATAGCTCTTTTGTCGACTCTGCGCAGTTTTCATCCGTTCTCTGACTGTAGTCACCACATCTGAGGTTTCTCGTATCAACTCTGGTCCGTTGAATGTTCTTTCTCCTGGTTCATTCCAACATAGTGGTGACCTACAACTTCTCCCATAGAGAGCTTCGAAGGGTGCCATTCTAATACTCGCGTGATAACTATTATTGTACGCAAATTCCACCAATGGCAAGTGATCGACCCAGCTTCCTTTCCACTCAAGAGCACACGCCCTGAGCATGTCTTCTAATGTTTGAATTGTTCTTTCTGTTTGTCCGTCTGTCTGTGGATGGAAGGCTGTACTCATTTGCAATTTTGTATCCAAAGCCTCTTGTAAGTTCCTCCACAATTTAGACGTGAATCGTGGATCCCGATCAGACGTAATAGTATGAGGTATACCGTGGTATCTCACTATTTCCTTGATATACAGCTTGGCCAAAGACTCCAATGACCAATTGATCCGAATAGGAATGAAATGTGCCGACTTCGTAAGTCTATCAACCACTACCCACACAGAATCCATGTTTCGGCCTCCTCGGGGTAGGTTTGTAACGAAGTCCATTGCTATGTCTTCCCACTTCCATTCTGGCACTGTAAGTGGTTCTAATAATCCTCCTGGTCGTTGGTGTTCAATTTTCACTTGTTGACATGTCTTACAGTAATTTACATACCTAGCCACGTCCTTCTTCATCTTAGGCCACCAGAAATCCTTTCGCAGGTTTCTATACATCTTTGTAATTCCTGGATGTATGCTATATTTACTCTTATGTGCCTCATCCATCAATCTACGTTTCACTTCCTCCACGTCAGGTACGCATATACGTCCTTGGAATCTCAGCATCCCATCCGGTGCTAGTTCAAACTGGGCATATCTCTCTGTTCCGATCTCTTCTCGCACCACTCTTAAGTACTCATCTTGGGATTGTGCTTCTCGGATCATCATTAACATTTCTGGTTCTACCTGTCCTCTAGCCATACATAATCGTCCATCTGGCTCTTCGAGGCGTAAGTCTAAATTACTTAATTGTTCTATCATTCGTGACTCTTCTATCATGAGGCACGCAAGCGAACAATGTTTCCTGCTCAAGGCATCTGCCACCACATTCGCTTTGCCTGGGTGATATTGAATTGTGCAATCATAATCCTTTAATAATTCCATCCACCTTCGTTGTCTCATATTCAACTCCTGTTGTGTGAATAGATACTTCAGACTCTTATGGTCTGTGTATACTTCAAATTTTTCTCCATACAGATAATGTCTCCATAATTTTAGTGCAAACACCACAGCAGCGAACTCTAAATCATGAGTTGGGTAATTTTCCTCGTGTTTTCTCAACTGTCTAGAAGCATATGCCACTACTTTGTCATTTTGCATTAATACACAACCCAATCCTTGAGTGGATGCATCACAGTACACTACGAATCCTCCCGATCCACTCGGTATGGTTAACACAGGAGCACTAGTTAATCTCCTCTTGAGTTCCCCAAAACATTCTTCACAGTCATCTGTCCATTCAAACTGGACATTCTTCCTTAACAGTTTAGTCATAGCGGTAACTATCTTAGAAAACCCTTCGACAAACCTCCTGTAGTAACCTGCCAATCCGAGGAAACTTCTTACTTCTGATACTGTCGTCGGTCGTGGCCATTTCTTAACTGCTTCCACTTTCGTAGGATCTACTCCTATACCCGCAACTGAAATGACATGTCCAAGGAACGCTACCTTCTCAAGCCAAAATTCGCATTTGCTTAATTTGGCGTACAATTTATTTTCTCGTAACGTCCTTAACACAATAGTAAGATGTTCCTTGTGTTCATCCATACTCTTAGAGTATACAAGGATATCGTCAATGAACACTATCACAAATTGATCCAGGTACGGTCGAAACACTTGATTCATTAGCCCCATGAATACTGCTGGTGCATTGGTTACCCCAAACGGCATTACTCTGAATTCGTAATGACCATATCTTGTTCTAAACGCAGTCTTAGGGATATCTTCTTCCCGCACTCCAATCTGGTAATAACCTGATCTCAAATCGATCTTGGAGTATACCACTGATCCCTGTAACTGGTCAAATAGATCATCTATACGTGGAAGCGGATATCTATTCTTAATTGTATTTTGGTTAAGCAACCTGTAATCAACACACAATCGCATCGATCCATCTTTCTTTTTCACAAACAAAACAGGAGCGCCCCACGGGCTTACACTAGCACGAATAAAGTTCTTATCTACAAGTTCCTGCAATTGTGCTTTCAGTTCTTTCAGCTCAGCCAACTCATGCGATACGGAGTTCGTGAAATGGGAGCTGTCCCCGGAATCAAATCTATCACAAACTCTACATCTCTACGAGGTGGTAGTCCTGGTAGTTCCTCGGGGAAGACATCAGGGAAGTCCTTCACCACTTCAATCCGCTCCAGCATCGGTAGCTCAGCTTCTTTGTTCATCACATTCGCTAGGAACGCGTCGTGCCCCATCTGTACAAGGTGACATGCTCGCATCGCTGATATTATCAAAATCTGGCCGCATCCCCCATGGCCTATATACTCACGGGAATCTCCGCCTTCCGTGTTAATCAAAATGCACTTCCTTTCACAGTCTACCTGCGCATGGCTAGAAGTTAACCAATCCATGCCCAGGATGATCTCGAAATCACGGATCTGTAACACCAACAGGTCAATAGTAAATTTCAATCCAGCTACAATTAATTCATAACCCAGACACGCATCATCAACGCAATATTCTATTCCAGTAGGGAACACAACATGCCACTGCTTCACTGTCTTTTCTGTTGTCCAACCATACTTCTCCACGCAGTTATAAGATACAAAAGAATGTGTAGCACCGGTATCAAACAAGGCATAAACTAGTTCACCTTGAAGTCGAACCGTACCTGAGATCACGCCGCGAGATGCAACGGCATCCGCTTCCGTGGTCGCATTCAACCTCACTGTTTCTGCAGGTCCGCTAACTGATCCCCTAGATATAGACACTGTCGGTCCCAGTCTATTTCCACCTCTTGGGCGTGGGACATTCGATCCAGTTAACCCACTACTGGAGCCCGCTCCTTGTCCTTGAGGACACTCCTTCCGAATGTGTCCTGGCTGTCCGCACCGATAACAAGTGAATTCTCTAGACACACATGAATCTCCATAGTGACGTCTCCCGCATCTCTGGCAGAGGGGCGGACCTCCTATCCTTGCTCCCTGGCCTCGTCCCTGAGAAAATGATCGCGACGGCATAGGAGCTCTCGGGGGTCGATTCATCTGAAACCGCGGAGTAGAGGAGGATGACTCTCCAAACCGAAATCTCTTCCTTGGAGGTGGTCCTATTCCTAGCACCCTTCTCATGTTTGCCTCCTCCCCCGCAGCTTTCATATCTGCCCATCCTTCTTCGGCACTCTGTGCTCTCATATATATCTCCTCGTAAGTTGTGAGCATCAGAGTTCTCAATTGGAATCTGATTTCTGGCCTCAGTCCCTCTTCAAACTTCTTGGCTTTTGTTTCAGCACTCATTGACGGTCCATACCTCGATAGAGCAGAAAATCGTGCCTCATATTCATCCACTGACATCCCTTCTTGCCTCAGATATACGAATTCCTTAGCTTTCTTCTCCCTGAACACATGAGGATAGAATTTCCCCAGAAACGCCGTTTTGAATATTGTCCATTCATCCCCAGAATGAAGAATCCGTGCTCCATCCTTGTTGGCCTTCCACCAGTCATTTGCTTCTCGTTTTATCGACTGTTGTACTAACATCATCTTCTCTTCTGTTGAACACCCCAACACGTCGAAAGCATTTTCCAATTCGACAATAAATTCTGCCGCCTTCTCAGGTCCTTCTTCACCCGAATAGATGGGTACCTCGAGTTTCCGAAATTGCCCGATAAGCGCGACCCTTCTCTTGCGTTGTAGTTCCTCATCTCTAGGAGGAGAATTACGCACAGCGTTGCGTATGCTCTCATCAGTCATCCTGCATTCACAACCACCGCATTATCAATCCAGTATTACGTCATCTACTCGTAATACTACATCAACGGAAAAATATATATATATATATAGTGTTGCTCAATGACAAGCACACGATTGTTCAATCTCCGAGCAATCGACATCTACCTGCTTAACGCAACATTCATATACTTTTTTTTTTAACTGCATTAAGCATAATCAACCGTATTTTCGGTCACTCATTTGTTTTTCCTGGTAAGTGTCTGTGACCTGTCAAACGAGTTTGACCAATTCACGCGCATGTTTTCTGCGCTGAATTCCGTTTTCCCCGAGTCCAAAACCGACTCGTTTGCATTCCGAAATTTCAACCTTATCACTCCGAGTTTAACCTCGCTCTAATACCACCTGAAAGGTTCCAAAGTTTCTCATTGGCAGAATAACGCGATTTTTATTATAATTCTAACGACGACTTAATATACAATATTTCAGTTAACTAATCAAGTCAACTAATCAACTCTCGCCGAGTTGATTATGTACCCGACTAATCGTCAACCTACCACCGTGTGGAAGCAGTCCCCTCACACTTGATCGTTCTTAAACGGGACTTTATTTCCAGTCCCCTTTTTAAACTCCCAAGGCTCTTCCGTCTTGTCAGTATTGTCGAGAAATATCCTCTCGAATCACGTACACGACTATCTTCCGTCGTGATACTTTGGCCTTCATTCTCGGCCTATTTATCCAGCCTAAAACGACTGATTATCCGGCATTCCAGCACCACTCATCCATCACAGCGTGTTACCATATAGATTTCCGACCGGATTTCCCATAGCTCGATTACCGTAATAATAGAATCATTGGCCCCGGAGACCAGATGAACACGTCAAGCCATAATACCGAATAATTTCCTAATATTAATTCTCAACTTGATGCTTTAGAGATTAACCATATCTTACTTGGATCACCACGAAATGTAGACAACAGGGGGCAGCCGCACTCACGGGAGGTCACGGCTCCAATACCGAAATTATAATAATAATTTCAAGAAGCACAATTCTAACCATCACAGGGCACATTTTCACCATGAGAATTTACTCAAGTTGCTTCATATAAACAGAAGCACGGTTTACCATTTCACACCCACACCAAGCTGCAAATTTCAGGACGCTCAGCCAACTATAGAGGATAGGCGGCCATTCTTCCACGGCCACCACCAGTAACTCTCCGATGATCTAGTCTACGCCGATCTATCTCCCAATCATCCAGGAACTAGTTTACAAACGAGATCACCGACTCCGTTAACAACCAGCTGGGAACCATTCAGGCAAGGGACGGCTTCCACAATCTGAGACGGAGCTCAGTCTCCTTTCGAGTAACAACGAGGCAGCACTTCCTTCCCTTCGGATCGAGCTTACAACTCACGGTAGACGCGATTTGAGTAACCATCAGACTACACGACATCACTAGCACAGGTCTAGACCCACGCACACGAGAATACGATTCGTAATCACAACCACAATAAGACGCCACGAGATTCGACAAGACCAAAAACAAGTAGGAAAACAGAGAAGTGACGGACGTACCTTGTTCCACTTCCTCCGCAGAATACTTCAAGTTCTCGACGTCTCCGTACGATTTCACTTCGGGTCGGACGTTTTAACACGTCCCTTCCTCGAGGTTCCGAACGTAAAGCCGCCCTTGACTTCACCGTGTCCCCGCTTCTCTCGTTCTTTCTTCTCTTCCTGTTGTTTTTCTTTTTTCTTCTTCCCCCTTCTTCTCCGCTAACTCTCTTTTCTTTTTATAAAATCTTCTATTTCTTTTTATCTCACGTAACCGCCTCTCACCTCCTCTTCTCTCGCATGCTTAGTGTCCCTTAATTATAACTGGGTCCCACCCCCTTTTTTTTCAGTTTCTAATTATCAACAAGTTTGGATATATATAATTATGGTTCAGTTACAAAACTATTTTTTTTTTTCATTACACCGACCCCCGTACTGCCCGTCCTAGGGCCGATCTCCAAAATCCGACACCCACTTTACGCATTCATTTTCCATCCTCTATCACCCCGGACCGACCCCGCGTCGATCCGAGGACCCTCATTTTTGGGCATCCTACGCACCCATGCTTAGCCCATCCGGGTGTCAACCCCATTTTTATGTTACCACACCTCGCGCACACTTCTACCCTCGTTCCCATGGTTCTTCCCCGCCCCAAGGGCGTTCCATTGGGACACTTTAATATTCCTAAATTTGGGGATCGTTACAGTCTTCCCCCCTTTAGGGAATTTCGTCCCCGAAATTCTTGTCGCGAGGAGCACGTTCATTCATTCCCTTTTCCTCAACAACTTAGGCCATTATCATGGATATATATATATATATGTACATATACGCCTATACACGATTACACCTACGCATACATGCATACACTCACACACCGATTCCTTATCACGGAATCTCCAACTTGTAAGAAGATCCGTCCATACATGGCTCAAAAAGTGGCGGATCATACAACCACAACCTGGGCGTTCCACACCTTACATTCACAAGGAACGTTCCCTACTACTCCTCAAAACAGAGTTCCACCCGGGGTAACCAGCCCAACAATACCATGCCGAGTGCCCCGGGAAGCGACAATACCTGCACACGACCCGTCGTCGCGGACAGAGGTCCTCCTCATGATATCGTCCGCACTCCCAACAGTGGGGAGGCCGCGGCTCACTTGCTTTTGCTCGCTTGGGACGGGTCACCGCCCGCGAGGGTTGGTCGGGAAGAGGCAAAGGTACCTTGGGAGAAGGTGGCGACTCGGGCGAGGTGATCCATTCCTCCACGCCTTCCAACTCCCCAACATCCCCGCAAAACTCTCGGAGCTCATCCTCTATCCGTTGAAGGATCTCCATGAGTTCATCATGCGTCTTATTCGGCTGTGGGCGGGGCGCATGGAAGGAGGCCCTATATTCACTGGCCCTCATCCGGTGCACGAGCGGCTCCTTGCCCTTTCCGTGTGGAGCGCTCGAGCTACCCGCCTCGGCGTCGTTCCTCGCCATGTCCACTTCGTTCCCTCACTCTTCTCTAGCGTCGAGTGCGGGGTGTGGCTTGAGGGAAACACGAACCTCTTCCCTTTTATAACCATTCACTTCTCCCCTTTTTACCCACCATTTCTCCTCTATTCCTTGAAAGTTTCATGAAACTCTAGTCCCATCGATCCTTTTTGGGTCTACCCTTCCATCATTTCTTTTCTCAAGAATTCAAGGAGTCACTATCCAATTTTGCGTTTATTTCCGAGCCACCACAAGAGAAGGGCTACGCCCTCTTGAATGGGGTAAACCATGTCAACTCCTTTCCCCCATTCAAAACCCTTTGAATACTATACTATTTAAACTAGTCACATCCTTGAAATCACACTATTCATTTGTTTATAATTCCTTCCTTGATTGGGGGGTACTTTTGTTATTTTCATTTCAACTCTCCCCTTTACTCTTGGGGTCCTTCTTGCCATCATGACAATCAAGCTAGTCATGTCAACCATTTGACCCACATTTTACTTCCTTACCTCCCTTCACCATTCGTCTTTTCCCCCTCCCCTCTTCTTATGGTCTTCCATTTCATCATTGTCATTCCTCGTTTCACGTTTTTGGAGGATTGTTTTCTTATCCCTTAAACCCTTCAATTTGACCTTCCTCATCTCCTCTATCGTTTCCTTCCCGAGGGGTGGGGGTCTCGTCACATCTTCCCTTTGAATTGCCAAATCTCCCCTTGACGTCCTTCACTCTCCCAAGGAGAGGGACACATTAATTTACCCCTTCTTGTCTCGTCCCATGAATTCCCATGTTCCATTTTCCTTACTTCCTCAATTCCCACGATTCAGGGAACCTTGTTCCCTTGAGTAATTGACCCGGTCAATTCGTCCAAGGGTCACATTCACTTTTGTTTCATCCTTTCTCTTTGGCCTCATGACCCTCACTCCCCTTTAGGGGCGCACCTTTCCTCCTCTAGAGGCGGGCTCCCCCTTTTTAACCTCTTGGGCTCCCTGGCCCGTGAAGGCCGGAAAGCAAGGTATGCGCAACCCCGGAGGGGTTGGGACCCGACCATAGGACTGGTGAAGGGTGAGGATCCAAAGGGGAAAAAGGCACGGTTAGGCCTTCCCCAAGGATGAACCCGAATGGGTACTTGGAGAGTGAAATCGCGAGAACGAAGGTCTTGGAAAGCAAAGCGGTCGTGAGGCCGGTGAGCAAAGTGTGCGCGACCCTTGAGGGGTTGGCTCTAGGCCAGTAGGCCAGGAATGAGTAGGAATCCGAGAAAGGGGAAGGTGCGGAAAGGCCTCCCTTACGGATTGAACCGAGTAGGCGCTTAAGGGCGAAACCGCGAGACGGAGTCTCGGGAAAGAGAATGAGCCGTGGGGCTGGAGGGAGGGACCCGGAAGGGGTCCTACGAGAGCCGGGAAGGCTGGATACTCATGCCAAGATAGGCATAGGGAATATGCTCGGAGGGAGGTTGGGAGGAAAAGACCGGAGTAGGTAGGTACTCGGTCAAAACGAGCACGAACGAAGCGGACGCTTCGAGTGACTTGCGGGCTGCCTTGGGGGCGCCCTAGAAGGACTTGGAATCTTCGACCCTTACCTCGTGGGAGGCGGAAGGGTCAGCCGTGAGGGCTGATAGGACCCCGCAAGAATCGGCTAAGGTTTGCCGAGCGGGAGCGAATGTAAGTGGCGATGTGTGGGAATGCTTCGGTAACCGCGGGCTGCCCTTGTGGGGAGCCCTAAAGGAAGTGCGGACCTTGGTTCCCCACCTTCTTGGAGAAGGCGGGGACAGCCCAGAGGGGCAAAATGCAATCCCGCATAGGGGCTGGAAACAGAAGGCCAAATGCGGGAGCGGTTTGGAATGGGAATGGAAATGGGAAACCGTGGATGGACAAAGGTCAAAAGGAGGGAATCTGTAGTGTGTGGTTGTCGGTCGGTATGTGTGTTTATGAGGGTAAGTCTCGTGCAGGTCTTGAGGCATCCATGTGAGGTGCTCGGCATGTAGGGTGTGTTTAGGAGACATTCCATGAGGGACGGGTTGTAAATGTGTATAATGGAGCTGTAATGAACCTATGTACATCTTGAGCATTGAAATGAGATGTTTAGAGAAAATTTTAAACTCTGGATCCTTTCAGGTGGTATCAGAGCTCGGGTGAATGTTTGGAGTGATAAGGGTGGATTAGAATTGGTTTTGAGGTCAGGTTTGCGTGTGGTGTGCATGCACATGTGTTGGGGTGTGCTGGATCGATATCTAAATGTTTGGTTTGGGTACTGTGAAGAAAAAGGTGAATGCAAATGTCGCGATTTCCACCGGATTATGTGTGAATGTGTAGAATAATTGAGGATCGAGCCGGGACTCGGAATGGAAAAGAATGGTGAAAGAGACGGGGAACGGAAACGAGGGGCATATTGCCCTCAGAAATGGAGCCCATGAAAGGCAATGGGTTGAGACGGGCAAATGTAAGGCCCTCTTGCGTGATTGTCCCATTATGCGGGATTGATGGGGTGATGAAGGATGGGAAAGATCAAGTTGCGGCACGCGTCCTGCCGGAAAAGGAAAAGTGACCTTCCGCATAAAAAGGAAGGCGCATCTCATACCGCAAGATGGACCCGTTGAGGTTCAAGGGCGAATGGGAGTATGCTCGGAATGAGTCGGGCCAAGATGCCATGGAAGGCCGTGAATGCTAAATGGGGTGGCGGAACCGACCCAGAGGGTGTCGCGATATTCCGCGTATGTTGCTTGAAAAGGTTACTGAGCTCACGGTCGGCATGAGTAAACTGTCAGAACCCGCCCAAGGCAAAATGAGGGGCGTGGTAACTAAAGTGTGAACCGGGATCGGGCCGAAATGGTGTAAGGGAAGCAAGTCCAAACCAAGGGTGTTGGACGGACTTAAGTCCAAAATGGAAAGAATGTGAGGGAAATCCCATGGCCATGCAAGGGCCGAAGGGAGAGCTCACTTCTAAAGGAAGAAGTGCACGCCCTTGAGGGGGGAAGTGAGGGACATGAAGCCAAGAAGAAAGAATAAAATAAGGGATGAACTTCACCC
This sequence comes from Melastoma malabathricum subsp. normale, assembly GCA_029816415.1. Taxonomy (NCBI): domain Eukaryota; kingdom Viridiplantae; phylum Streptophyta; class Magnoliopsida; order Myrtales; family Melastomataceae; genus Melastoma; species Melastoma malabathricum. The sequence continues at coordinate 36,429,303 of CM056632.1, forward strand.
TTCTACGAATTGACCGGGTCAACCAAATCAAGGGGACAAGGTTCCCCAAATTGAGGGATTGGAGAAAATGGGGAAAATGGAACATGGAAATTCATGGGACGAGACAAAAATGAATAGAATAATATGTCCTTCCCCTAGGGAGAGTGAAGCACGTCGAGGGAACGGAGTAAGGGAAGGAATGTTTGAATAACATTTCCCCCCCCACGTGGGCTTTAAAGGGGAAAGGATGAGATGTGACACTCCCATTGAATGAGTGGGGAGGGACGGTGGAGAACGGAAAGCCCCCACTCTTGGACCTATCTGGGGGAAATCGGGATAAATTGTGGGACTCCCTAAATCATGAAATTAAGGGAACGTGGGAGACACCACGAAGGGCCCCTTTGCCCGCGACGTCGGGTTGTGTGTATCGTTTCCCGAGTCATTCCCGCAGGTGTTGTTGGAGTGGATACCGAGGTGGCACTAGGTTGAGAATGGGGGCTGGTGTAAGGGTCCAAGTGTGAGGACCCCTTCTTTTGTTCTTGAAATGTTATCTGTCTCCTCCCTTTCTCTTGCTTTTTGTGTGAGGAAAACAAGGCTAAATGCCTTGATGGACATGGCTAGGGAGGGAAGGAAAATGAAAGGTGCAATGGTACGTGGAATGGACTAATGAAATCCGAAATGGGAAACGCGGTTTATTTCGTAAATGCACGGTGAATATGGGCCGAAACCGGTAAAGGAGAGTACTTAAGAAAACACGTTTGGATTGAGTTTCTGAAAACGGGAAGTGGAAGGTAGTACGGGGGAAAATAGAATGAAAGGGACGCCCCTTCCACGGGAAAATTTCGAGGACGAAATTTCCTAAGGGGGGAAGGTTGTAACGACCCGAAATTTCACAAATAAAATAAGTGAGCGAAGGGACGCTTAAGAGGGGTTGACGCGTACGGGTGTGCGCGCGAGTAAGGCCGCACGACCAAGGGGCACGGGATGCCCAAAATCGAGGGTCCTTAGATCGGCCCGAGATGTGTACGGGGTGATAGAGGACGGGAAATGAGGCCCTAAAGTGGGTGTCGGAATTCGGAGATCGGTCCTAGGATGGGCCGTACAGGGGGTCGGTGCCCGATGGGGGTCGTGGGCGACGGCCGCTGCCCAAGGGGCGACGGACGCGACCCCTTGGCATGCCCACGACGCTCCGAGGGTCCGCCCCGGGGGTCGATTCGGCCGAAAAATGGCCCGACCCGGAATCGAAATTAGACGCCCCGGGGGCCTTAAGGAGGTCGTTAGGAGGCGTGCGGTGGGGATTAGAATTTTAAGACGAGCGATAGATCACAAGGTATTCGTGAGCGAAGGTGGCTGCCCAAGGGACGCCCAAGGATCGCCCACGGAACGCCCAAGAGGCGCCCGAAGGGGGCAGGAGGTGGCCCAAAGGGGACCCAAGGGGGGGTCCAAGGGGGGTCCAACGAGAGAGTAGAGGGGGTCCAAGGGGGGTCAGAGGGGACCCCAGGGGGGGGGGGTCCGAAAGGGGGTCGGCGAGGGCGCCCACCCGAGGACAACCCTTGGCCGTTGGATGAGGGAATTAAGAACTAATCCCAGCCCTTGGATCCAACTTGAGGAGCAAGGTGAATTATTGGCCCTTAGATTAGTTGGGCGAAATATGGGCCGTCGGATGGGTGGTGATGGATAAAAGGACAAAGGCATTAATGTTGGTAGGTGAGGAAAATAATAAAAAAAGGGGGTAGGGTCCGTTCGTGAGAGGGGGGGGGGAAAAAGCCCCCATGTGGGATCCGGAGCACCCCATTCATTCCCCACATCTACGCAACCCCCAAGGGGGAAAAAGAAGGAGAGAAAGAGAGGAAGAAGGAAGGAAGGAAGAGGAAGAAGGGGGGGCGGACAGCCGCGCTCGGGGAGGAGCGAGGCCGGATCGAGGACCCCCACGTGAGGAAGGATGGCGCCAAGCTAGCCCACAACCGAGGGCCGTGCTTCGGCAACCCTCGGGGGCGGAAGCCGCGAGGAAAGGGCTCGGATCGGCCCGGCTTTATGCCGAGGCGCCAAAAAGGTAACCCCCCTCACCTCGGCACCTTTTAATTAGTTGGGGTTCGCTGAATGTGTGGTTGGATGAGTTCGGAAAGGAGGAAAGGAAAAGGGGAAGGGGCTGGCCGGACCTCGGGAAAGCGAGGGAAGCCGCCCCTAGACCCGTGAAAGGGAAGGAGGAAAGGAAAAAGGGGAAGGGGCTGGCCGGACCTCGGGAAAGCGAGGGAAGCCGCCCCTAGACCCGCGAAAGGGCTGGATATAAAGGGGTAGTCCAAGATAGGGAGGCTAGCACGAGCTCCCTTGAGGTTACGCCCGGATAAACGCTCGAGGAGCGGGATAAGTGAGACGGAGGTCTCGGGTTGAAATAAGCCAAGTGGGCTGGAAAAAGAAAAGGGGTACCAAGATAGGGAGGCTAGCACGAGCTCCCTTGAGGTTACGCCCGGAATACGCTCGTGGAGCGGGAATGGACGAGACGAGGTCTCGGGATAAAATGGGCCAAGGGCCGGAATGGAGACCCAATGAGGGGTCGGGAATTAGCCGTGAGGGGCTGGAAAACGGGAGGGACCAAGATAGGGAGGTCGGGTGGAACCCCCTTGAGGTCGGACCCGAGTGAACGCTCGAGGAGCGGGAGAAATGACGAGACGAGGTCTCGGGGAAATATGGCAGCCATGAGCTGGGAATACGAGGTGTGATCCTCAGGATGAAATGGAGCCCTTGGGGCTGGGAAATAGTGGGAAGGCCAAGATAGGGGTGGACGGAGTGGAACCCCCTTGAGGTCGGCCCCTGGTAAGCGCTCGTGGAGCGGGAAAGGCGAGACGAGGTCTCGGGAGTAAAATTAGCCCAAGTAGGGCTGGAAGGGTGACCCGTATGGGTCGGGAGATGGCCTTAGGGCTGGAAAAGAGGGAGGATCCGAGGAGGGAAAGGCACGGGAAAGCCTCCTCCGAGGATGGACCCGAGTAAGCGCTCGCGGAGCGGAACGTGCGAGACGGATGTCTCGGTGCGTACACGGCCAAGGGGCTGGAAAACGCGAGGCGTGGACCTCAAAAATAGGCGGCCCTTGGGGCTGGAAAATTAGGGAAACCAAGGAGGGTGAGGCAAGGTGAAGCCCCCTCAAGGTTATACCCACGATAGCGCTCGTAGAGCGAAAGTCCGCGAGACGGGCGTCTCGCAAGGACTAGAACGGATGGCTGGAAAAATAGGGGCTGAACGGAGTCCCTAGGGGGCCTAGGACGGGCTGCCCTCCGTGCAAAAAGGGCACGAGAAAACATGCTCGGGGGTGGACGGGTGGTCGAGCGAAGCCGAGTCCGGGGAGTCGGACTCGGTAGTGCGCTAGTAAGCGGAAACCATGAGGCAAGGCCTCGGAAGTTAATCCAGTCCTGGGGGCTGGAAATGGAGGAGATCGGAAGGGGGAGAACGGCATGGAGAAGCCCTCCCCCAAGGATGGACCGAATTAGGTGAGTAAGGAACGGAAGTGCGGGACTAGGGTTCCGGAAGGTAAGGCGGCCGTGAAGGCCGGAAAGCAAGGTATGCGCAACCCCGGAGGGGTTGGGACCCGACCATAGGACTGGTGAAGGGTGAGGATCCAAAGGGGAAAAAGGCACGGTTAGGCCTTCCCCAAGGATGAACCCGAATGGGTACTTGGAGAGTGAAATCGCGAGAACGAAGGTCTTGGAAAGCAAAGCGGTCGTGAGGCCGGTGAGCAAAGTGTGCGCGACCCTTGAGGGGTTGGCTCTAGGCCAGTAGGCCAGGAATGAGTAGGAATCCGAGAAAGGGGAAGGTGCGGAAAGGCCTCCCTTACGGATTGAACCGAGTAGGCGCTTAAGGGCGAAACCGCGAGACGGAGTCTCGGGAAAGAGAATGAGCCGTGGGGCTGGAGGGAGGGACCCGGAAGGGGTCCTACGAGAGCCGGGAAGGCTGGATACTCATGCCAAGATAGGCATAGGGAATATGCTCGGAGGGAGGTTGGGAGGAAAAGACCGGAGTAGGTAGGTACTCGGTCAAAACGAGCACGAACGAAGCGGACGCTTCGAGTGACTTGCGGGCTGCCTTGGGGGCGCCCTAGAAGGACTTGGAATCTTCGACCCTTACCTCGTGGGAGGCGGAAGGGTCAGCCGTGAGGGCTGATAGGACCCCGCAAGAATCGGCTAAGGTTTGCCGAGCGGGAGCGAATGTAAGTGGCGATGTGTGGGAATGCTTCGGTAACCGCGGGCTGCCCTTGTGGGGAGCCCTAAAGGAAGTGCGGACCTTGGTTCCCCACCTTCTTGGAGAAGGCGGGGACAGCCCAGAGGGGCAAAATGCAATCCCGCATAGGGGCTGGAAACAGAAGGCCAAATGCGGGAGCGGTTTGGAATGGGAATGGAAATGGGAAACCGTGGATGGACAAAGGTCAAAAGGAGGGAATCTGTAGTGTGTGGTTGTCGGTCGGTATGTGTGTTTATGAGGGTAAGTCTCGTGCAGGTCTTGAGGCATCCATGTGAGGTGCTCGGCATGTAGGGTGTGTTTAGGAGACATTCCATGAGGGACGGGTTGTAAATGTGTATAATGGAGCTGTAATGAACCTATGTACATCTTGAGCATTGAAATGAGATGTTTAGAGAAAATTTTAAACTCTGGATCCTTTCAGGGGGTACCCGGGGGGGGTTCCCCCTCGCGCCCCCGTGTCCCCCCACCATCCAGTGGGCGTCCCCCACGGGGGCGGGACGTCCCGGGGGCGAGGGGTCGGCATTGGAAGGCACGGGAGGCCCCCGCCCCCCACCACCCCGGACGCAACTCGACCCGCCCAACCCCCTCCCGAAGCCCAGTCCCCATGAATGGGTTGCGACTGTCGGGCAAGGCGGGCGTGCGGGGGGGTGGGGGGAGGGGGGCGAGGGGGGACCGGGGGGGGTGCCGTCCAGAGGCAGAGGGGCGAGGGGGGGACGCGGGGGGTTCCGTCCCCGGGCCAAGTGGGGCGAGGGGGGACCCGGTGGGGTGCCCCCTCTCGCCCCCTTGTCGCCCCTCCGTCCAGCGGGCGTCCTCCACGGGGGCGGGACGTCCCGGGGGCGGGGGGGTCGCCTGGGAA